>BDIP01000572.1:0-16833 GCA_003568945.1 Kipferlia bialata
GGTGGCTGGGCTGGGGGGGGGGGGGGGGGGGGGGGGCAGAGAGGGATGATGTGCTGCCACATCATACGTGTCATATGTGTATGTGTCTCTGTCTGTGTGTTTTCACTCCCGTACCTGAGATAGGAGCTGGTTCTAGTATATATATTTTCTATATGTGTATATGGGTGTGTGTATGACCTAACCCCAGTACCTCAGGCAAGAGCTGAGATAGATATACATAGATATGGAAATATATTTTTACCATCATATATATATATATTCTTACCCCAGTACCTGAGGCAGGAGCTAGTGCTAGTATAGGTATATATAGTATATATATGTGTATATAGATATGTATATGTCCTAACCCCAGTACCTGAGACAGGAGCTAGTGCGAGAGACAGAGACACAGGAAGAGTCTGAGGGAGAAGGCGAGGGGGATGGGGATGGGGAGGGAGAAGAACCCACATCTGAGGCAAGTAGAGCAGTCTTTACTCTTTGCTGAGGCCAGGTCTATTGCTTCTCTCTCTGGACATGGATACTGGTATCATTATTGTGCTTCTCATTAATATACTAATCCCAGGCCTGTGTGGGCAAGCTTGCCTATGTATATGTATGCACACACATATATATGTGATGCCATGTTTACTTGTGTACCAGTTGTGTCTAATTCCCAGGCCAGTGCTGCCTCAGCTCTCTCTATGGGTATATGCAATACTTTGCATATATATTCTGTGTATACTAGTATTCTCTAATGTCCAGGCCAGTGCTGCCTCAGCTCTCTCTGTGGCACAGAGGCTTCTGACTGCAGCAGAGACAGGACTGCAGAGGTATATATATATGATGAGGCTATACTATATGCATTTGCATCAGATGGATTGTGGGACCTGTGTGTGTTCGATCTATATACTGAACTCAGTGTTACTTCAGATCCTTCACTCAGTGTCTACTTTTCCCTTTTTTTCATGTCCACTAACCCAGGGCCGAGGCAGAGAGAGACGCCAGGCAGCAGAGGGTGCAGTCCACTCTTACAGGTACGTAAATATATATATGTATATAAATATAAATATAAATATAAATATATATATATATGTATATTTGCATGTATACGCTGCCACTGACGCCAGCTGTGACGCAGACCCTGGGTCTGACTGGGAGGGGTGGAGATGGCACCTCTGTTCCCCCCTCTGCTGTGCTCAGGTACATGCTATATATCGGTATATACACTGCATACTTCAAATGTGTACACTATGCATTATGTATGATGAATTGGTACTAGATGTGCATACTACAGTATTCATTTTCTTTTCATTCTAAGGACACTATCCCTCTGCTGTGCTCAGGTACATACTACACATCTCTATACTACACATATAGATACACCACACAACTCTTTCTATTTGTAGCTCAATTGTACCCTAGTACCTCTCCCTGTGAAGCCTCAGGGGAGATACTGTGACCTTGTAGCCTCTTGTTCCATTCCTCAGCTGTCTTTTGGCTCCAGTATCATACACTTCTATACATCTACTTAATCTCAGGGCCTTTGCCAGGAGGGTCCTTAGTGGTGTGGAGTCTTCAGAGCAAGGGGGAGAGGGGGAGGGAGAGACTGAGGGAGCGGCGGTAGTGGAGAGAGTCAAGGTCAGTTCTTGTGTGATATATACAATTACACACAACATATGTACTTTGTTATATAACTTGCAGTGTTATAGCTGTACCGGTGTACTGCTATATGCACTGACCCCATGCCGATCTATCCCCCCTCTCTCCTGCATATACATGAGATTTTTACCTCGTATTGCTAGGGCTGACCCCGGGCCGACCTAGCCGAGCTCCGTGTCCTAGATCTCTCTTTTTTCTTCTCATTCTATATTTATACCCTTGCATTTCTATCTCTAACGCCAGGCCGACCTAGCCGAGCTCCGTGTGCTGGAGTCCAACATCATGGAGAGGGGGAGAGAGAGGGAGATGCTGGCCAAGGAGAAGGAGAGACTGCAGAGGGCCTATCAGAAGGCACTAAGGGAGAGAGAGACTGTTCAGGAGGGGATAGCTGCTCTAGGTGCTGCTGATGCTGGCACGGCCTCTATCGATGACAGGAAGGCTGCCTACAAGACGATATCTGCAGACATCAACAGGCTAGAGAGCTCTATCAGCAGTGCCAAGACAGAGATCAGAGGGTGTGCGAGGTCTGTTTCGTACCCAGTAGAGTGTGCATCTGCATACAGACCTGGCCGTGTACCTGCTGCTGTCGAGGTACACCCTCCTCCTGATCGTGTAGCCTCAGGGTTTGTGCCTCTGCGTGTGGCGTCTCTCCTCTACATTGAGGGGGGGAGAGCGGGAGAGGGAGAAAGGTCTCTGCCCCCCAAGGCCATAGCTGCCGCCCTCTCTGCCAAGGCCCTCTCCACTGTGGTAGTGTCCACTGCACATACAGACTCAGACTATGCATCAGGAACGAGTTGTATCACTATCAGTATCTTACTATTCTTATTACTGATACTCAGACTATGGATCAGGGAGAGGGAGAGGGAGAGGGAGAGGGGGTCAGGAGGAGATGGCCGTGGTCAGACTGGCCAGACACTGCAAGGCACCGGTGTGGCCTCTCGACGTACTCAAGGTGTGTGCCACTGCTTGCACATAGATTTGCATGTGTGGTAGTGTCTCAGGAGGGTTATGTTTGTACCACTAACCCCCTAGCCCCGTGGCTCTGGTTCCAGTGTCCTGGGTGCTCTGATGCAGAGGGGGGAGAGGGTACATACAGGTGAAACACTTTACTATATTATTGATGAGTCATCATAACAGTATACATACTGTTCATACCATTTCTATACATATGTAATCATCCGGGACACTGGTTGTAAAACGAGATTATATCTATCAATACTTATGTCTGTATATGTAGGCATGTATTCATCTCAGGTTCTGGCCGTGTCCCCCGTGTGGCCAAGGCTGATGGTCTGGGGTGCTACACTGTCACCTTCAACGACTCCACCTCTGTGCAGGTGGTTGACCTCTATGACATAATCAGAGTCAGACTGGCAGACCCTAGGCAAGCAAGGTATATATATATATATATATATGACTATACATGTATAGTACTCGACATCTATGTTATTAGAGTCAGACTGGCAGACCCCAGACAGGCCAGGTATATTGTTATAACTTCAACCATATTGCTCTTTATACCCATGTATATTAAGCGTGTTTGAGTATTGATGTGTGGCTATGTTAGAGATATATGAACTACTTATAGATATCTAACACCCCAGGACTGTGCTCTCCAGAGTGTTCAGGGGACCTAGCATAGTGAGTCAGACCGCAGAGGACGCAGGTAGACCATTTCTGATATATACAATGTGTATATAGCTAACTGATCTCTTTGTGATACCTATCAGGCATACTCCTACTAGAACATAAGTATAAGTATTCACATTGATGTCACTTGTGAATTCTTGTCTCTCACTGTCAGGCCGACTCCTCTCTGAGCTTGACCTGGCCTCAGTCACACAGGCAGGGGAGGTGTTCTCAGGGTACGACGAGGATATGTATATACGTATACCTGTTCTCTTAGTGTGACTGTGCATGTGAGCCTGTCTAACCCCTAGCTACTCTGTGCAGGTTGGCTCCCCCAGCAAGCTCTCCATCGGAGTGGTCCGCCTCCACCATCTCTACAAGTCCCTGGCCACTCTCTCTGCTGAGTGTGAGGGACTGTCACAGCAGAGAGGTGCACTGCAGGCCGGACTTAGGCGAGAGAGACTGGTGGAGCGAGAGGCTGCGCTAGCTTCCTCCTGTGACCAGTTGCGCCTTGCCCTACAGGACCTGCTGATAGGGGAGGACACTGGCGCTGAGGGAGAGGGGGAGGGAGAGGCAGAGGGAGAGAGACTGGCTGCCAATCGGACTCTGGTAGACGGACTCAAGACCGCCCTCTCTGCTGTGTCTAGCCTCCATGCCCTGTCACCTGTGCAGAGGGATAGGGACATGGTCACTGCCGCAGAGCATCGGGTGGCACTGGCAGACGTCGCTCTCCAGGTTAGTCTTCCCATAACATCCTACTATATGATGCTTTATTGTGTATTCTTTTGATTGTTCTTATACGTTAGGATGAGCTTGCCAGGCGTGATGCCAGACAGGCCAGACAGGCAGAGAGGGAGAAGGGGAGAGATGTGTACAGGGCCACACTCGCCGAGCAGGAGGGACTGCTCAAGGAGGCGGTGTCGGCACGGGAGGCAATTAGTACACGCATAGAGGTACCGAGTATCAAATACTATGACTCAACACACTAATGCCTGTACATATTCTCAACTTATTAATCCGTATTTGTATACTATTGAGATATTGCATGTCTAACCCCCAGACCCATCGGCGTGACATTGAGCATGGGACAGAGGTAGCACTTGGGGAGGCTACGGAGAGCTTGGAGAGACTATCTGCATCACTCCTCAGAGAGAGAGGGAGAGTGGAAGAGCAGGGGACAGAGGAGGAGGACTCCGACCCAGAGGACGAGACCCAGTCAGATGCATCTACCCCTGCCCTGACTCTAGAGGGCGTGGTACTGCTTCTCCAGAGGACTCTCTTCCCCACTCCCCCTGGATCTGCCAGGCCCTCTCTGCACATCCCCCTACTTAGAGACATTGTGAACCCTGTTGCAGCAGAGCCCAGCCAGCGGGTGACACGTCTTCAACGCCGACTCCTCTCCCTCCTCTCACCTGTGATTGGCAGGTGCTACACACAGATAGTCCAACAGTTACCACCCCCTGCTGCCCCTGGGGCTGGCCTATACACTAGAGCCCCCTCTCACCCACCCACTCTGCAGGGATGGTGGGAGCAGCCTAGCACTGACACGAAGGCGGTGTGCAGTGTGACAAGTGATGTGCTGGATTGTGCTGTTGTGGCTATGGAGGAGGGAGAGGAGGACAGAGAGCCCCTGCTCCAGCTGGTCTCCAGACACTCTCTGCTCACCTCTCAGCTGGCGGAAGAGGGAGAGGGAGAGGGAGAGACCAGCGAGGAGGCTCAGGACGATATAGTGCAGCTGGTGGAGACGCTCAACACAAGGTATATATACTGCTACAACTCTCCCCACCACTCTGACCCTCTATGTGCATTAAATTCTTTACTATTCTGGGGGTGAATCTACTGCTAACAATAGGTACATCAAGCTTGAGCAGGCCGAGGCCAGACTGGTGGATGCACTGCAACAGCTCAAGGAGAGAACGGCAGGTATGTTATTATTTACACAAACACACACATACGCGCTATTTAGTACTCTAGGAGAGGTGGATATGTGTTCCAACTGCCAATGATGCTGACTCTGTATTATTTCTCTGACCCCCAGAGTCCATTGTGACCCTGGCCAGTGATGTCAACACACACCTCACAGACATGTTCAGGCTATTTGTAGGTATTCTATATACATTCTATTCATATACCTTCTATATTCATAATGCATTTCATGCCTGGTTCCTCTTGTCTATGTGAAGGTAGATACTATACTATACTTAGACCCTGCCTTCTCAACCTGCATTCAAATCATTCTCTCTGTGCAGTGGCACTCCTACTACTATTTAACTAGCTCGTGTATCATGTGTTAACACCAGGCCCTGCCTTCTCTGCCACCATTGGCATGGATGAGATAGAGACAGGAGAGGACGCCGATGGGGATGGGGATGAAGAGGCTAACATGGTCCCAGTTCTCAAGGTTAGGATGGAATATAGTGGTAATTGATCGCAGACATGGTGGTTTGCTTGTTTGTTTCTTTTGACCCCAGGTTCTTCATGACGACTCCCCTGTTAGACTGGCCGAGCTGAGTGGTGGGCAGCGCTCCCTGGCTGTACTATCCCTGCTCCTGTCGACATCTATGGCCGTCAGTGACACAGGTAGAGGGAACTGCTCTATTGGCTAGTCTCACACATGTATCTCCAATACTACGACCGGGTATACCAGACTATCTGTATGCATGCAATCATCCAATCCTAGGCACCCTCCTCCTAGATGAGGCAGACGCCCAGCTGGATGCTACAAACAGAGCCACATTCATGCGCTCAGTCAGTGAAGTGTTCAGAAACAGACAGGTAAGGATACTCTTTTGATCCGTGGTGTTGGAGTGTCTTTGATTTTACCCAGGTGATTGTTGTCAGCCACCACCTCTCCAGCCAGATACTGAGGTTGGGCAAGGTCACCACACTCTCCCTTGTAGACGGAGAGACACGTACAGACGGCAAATAGACACACTCAAGCAGATACTCACAGTTGATATGCTACATTTACTAATATACACATGTACACCCAGCCAGCACGTACTAGCCGGACACACAAGGTGAGACCCCCCACAGCCTCAGAAATTAGGGGAACAGTTCCACAGAACGGTAACAGATACCGAACGCGTACTGTTGGACAATAAGAAAACAAATACTAGACACTCTGCCTAGTGTAGTCAGACACATTAGGAGGCGATGAACCTCAATGTGTCAGTGACTGGGTTGGATGCAAACGCCTGAATCTTGAACACCACTGGGTAACTTGTGCTACAAGCATATCCAGACATGGTGGACTGATCCAGGTAGGTACCGTAATACCGAAGATTGCCAGAAGACAACCTCCAGTAAGAAGAGCTCGTGGTTACGGTATACGGCTTGAACACAGAAGTCTTCCAGCCGCTGGCGTAGCACATGTACTGGACAACGATCTGGATACTGGAATGAACGGAGGACGTATTCTCATGCACAACGTCAACGCCGACATCATAGTAGCTGCTGCCGTTGGACCAACTGCTACCGAGGGCAACAACGGTCTCAGCGTAGCCTGGTGCGAAGGGAGAGGAGACAGAGCTGACCGATGCCAAACCGGCCTCAAGGATACTCTTCTCAATCTCAGAGTCTGAGGCACCCATCACAAGCCGGTTGTTGTTCGACTCGCGGTAGAACTTTCCGGCAAGTGTTGAACCGCTGACATAGATTCCGAGACTTGTGTCAGGTGAGTACAGTGTGGAGGGAACGGTCAGGGACGTGCCAGTAATGGTGACTGCCGCGCTTGCAGCTAGATCCAAAGTGGAGCCAGTACTCTCAAGCTTCAGAGCGGAGGCGGTGCTGCCCAGCCACTCCTCACCCTTAGCGAAGGTGAGGGTGTCGGAACTGTGGGTCATAACAAGCCCAGATGCATCGTTCAGCATAAGGGTGGTCGAGGAACCGGAAATAGTTAGCTGCGTCCCATGATTGAGCTGACTGGCAGTGATCTGGCCGGAGCAGGATAGAGTACCAGTGATAGACACGTTACCAACCATAGCTGTAGATGCAGTGAGGGTAAGGGTTGTGGCGTTGATGCCAAGGGTACCGGAGGTGGAAGCTAGAGTAGTTGCAGTGATTGAAGGGGCGATGACGGCCGTGGTGGCGTTAAGGGTGCCCTTCAGGGAGAGAGTGCTGCTGTTGAGCGACACCACACTGTCAACGCCCCCAACATCGACATCCAGACTAGATGCTGCTGTAATGCTAGCGACAGTGACGCCGGCACTGCATGTAAGTGCATTGGCAATAGTAACACCACTACTGGCACCAATCTCCAGTCCAGCAGTCGTCTCCATGAAGAGCGTGGAGCTGGCCGCCTCGTGAGTCAGCTGTAGGCTGGCGAAGGCGTCAGAGGCACTCTTGACCTTGAAGTCAAGAGTACCACCATCAGCTGGAGAACTCACGTTGCCAGTGACGAACACATCGCCAGCAACTGTCACGTCCTTCGTGACGGACATAGAGGCCTCGACCGCAAGGGTTTCCGAGGTCTTAATAGTATCAACTGTGAGGTCGCCAGAGAGAGTGACTCCCGAGCTAGTCACAGCCAGCTGAGAGCCTCCAGTGGACTCGATCACAAACGTGTTAGGCACATCCAGAGGCTTGGACAGGGTGATGGAATCGTTGGAGCTAGTGATGGAGTCGACAGTCAGTCCGTTGGTGATGGATGTTTCGAGGAGAGTGGTCTTGGTCGAGGATATTGTGAACGCAGAGGCGTTCAGAAGCATCTTCTGAGAGCCGGACACCTTGAGGCTGTATCCAGTGGCATCGACGGTGAGGGCGCCAGAATCAATAGTCAGGGCCTCATCGTTGGTGTCGACAGACCAGGTGGATGCATCATGGGCGACCTCAAGCTTCGCAGTGCTGGAATCACCGAGGGTAAGAGTGTCAGATACAATGGCAGTGCTGGTTCCAGTCAGTGTCAGAGCGGCATCCGACGTCAGAGCAGAGGTGGTGAGGGAACCGACAGTGGCCACACCAGTGACTCCCAGGGTAGTGCCAACGGTAAGGGCCGTAGTAACATCCAGAGTACTTCCGACAGTTAGTCCCTCGGTTGTGGTGACAGGCTGGCCTAGGGAGATTGTGCCAGCTGAGCTCAGGCTGAGGATGGACCCAGTTGTCGAGAGGCTAGCGGACTTGAGACTCTGGGCCGTGACAGTACCGGAAGAAGCAGTGATACCGCCTGGTACAGTGAGAAGGGTCTCGGCCACGGTGTATGAACCTCCGGCCCCGATAGTGATACCAAGGCTGGAGCTCTTGGTGATGTTACCGGTGACAGCAAGAGTGTTGCTGTCGAGTGTGATGGTGTTGGTGGCAGTGACGGAGATGGCATCAGAGTTGGTGATGGATCCCACTGTCAGTCCGTTGTTGATGGTAGCGGCCTGGAGGGTCGTGGTGGTGGAGGATACTGTGAGGGCGGCGCCGGTGAGCACCATCATCTCATCATCGGCCACATTGAAGGTGTACCCAGATGCCTTAACGGAGAGGGCATCTGTGGTAGACAGAGACCAGGCAGAGTCGGCATGTGCGAAGCCCAGGGTGTTGCTGGAGCCAACGTTGAGAGTGTCAGCAGCCACAACAACACTGGTACCGGTGAGGGTGAGGGCGGCGGCAGTAGTGACAGAGGGAGAAACGAGAGACCCCACTGTGGCTGCCCCTGTGACATCGAGGGTGGTACCCACAGTCAGAGACTTTCCAGGGATGGTCACGTCACCGACAAGGGAGACATTGCTGCCACCAGTAAGAGTCAAGGTATCATCAGAGGTGGTAAGGCTCGCAGATACAAGACTCTTGGCTGTGATGGCCCCAGAAGAGGCTGTGATAGTACCGGGCACGGTAAGGGCACCGGCTGCCATCGTGTAGGCTCCTCCTGCGACTGTGAAGCCCAGGGAACCGGAGGCCTTGGCAATGTTGCCAGTGAGAGTCAGGGTGGCTGCAGTGACAGTGACGCCAGTAGAGGCTGTGATTGCCAGGTTGTTGCTGGTACCGTAGAGAGTCGGAGTGGTGACTGATGTCGTGGCACCCACGGTGGTCTCTGCAATGAGAGCCCCCTTGACAGTGAGGCTAGAGGAGGTTACGGTGGCTGGGTCAATAGTGACAGTTCCAGAGCTGGCGTCACCACCAATGGTCATCTCGCCATCGGCCCACACATCAGAGACCTTGAGAGAGCCACCGATGGTAGTATCCCCAGTGACATCGAGAGCAGCAATGGTGGTAGAGCTGAGTGTGAGAATTCTACTGACCAGATATATGCTACGCAGAAAAGAAAAGAGAATACTGCATTACCTCTTGTTCACTGCGAACTTCTCAGAAGCGCCCACGAGGACGGAGAAGGTACCGGTGGTCTCGTTGACTGTGTGCTCCTCCTTGGCGGCAGAGACTGCAAGGTTGAGGCTGGTGGACAGAGTCCACTCAGAAGCTGCCTTCACGAGGGAGAGATCACTGGAAGTCCCGAAGTTGAGAGTGTCCGAGGTGAGGCTGAGGGAAGTGGCGGTGATTGTGTCGACGGCCAGAGAGCCAGTGACTGTAGCGCCGCTGTTGACGGTGAGAGTGTCAGAGAGGGTGAGGGTTCCAGTAACGCCAACATTGCCAACGATGTTGGTGGCGGCAGTCATTGTCAGAGTACTGGCGTTGATTGCAAGCACACTACTGTCCACACTGTTGATAGTGGCCACAGTGAGGGAGGCACCAGAGACTGCACCAGAGGCAGAGACGCTGGTGGCACTGACCTCACCTGTCACAGTCATGGGAACGGGGACCGTGTAGAGAGCAAGCCCCATTATGTAGTTCTTGACCTGAGCGCTGCCAATTGCAACAGTGAGGTCAGTAGACTTCTCAAGGGAGCCAGAGAGAGTGACGCTGCTGCTAACAATGGACACGTCGTTTCCAGAGGCGTCGATGGTCATATCACCAGAGGTCATGAGCTTCGGAGTGGACACAGAGGTGGTGGCAGCAATAGTGGTGGACGCAACAAGAGCACCAGACACAGTGAGTGTGTTGGAAAGGGTGGTCGCCTTGTTAATAGTGATAGAGGTGGTCCCAGAGGCGCCAAGAGTAAGCACTCCGCTGGCGCCGATAGTTGGGACAGTAAATGCACCGCTGAGCACAGTAGCACCGGAAACGGTGAGAGATCCAACGCTAGCAGTGCCAACAGCAGTGAGGTTGCCGCCAACGTCCAAGTCGCTCGTGGCGTCAACATCTCCATCAAGTGTAATACTGCCGGTCACACTGACATTTGTCCCTGCGATAGCAAGGTCAGTTCCAGAGGCGACTGAAGCTGTTGACACACTGGCTGCGGTGACTGTAGAGTCGGTAGCAGTGATGTCACCAGCGACAGTGAGCCCATTCGAGGCGCTAACCACAATCATGTCGGCTGTTCCACCGACGCTGACACTCAGGTCAGACGAAGAGAGGAGAGAGGCCACAGTGAGGGTGCCTGTGCAAGACATGGCAGAGGTAACGGCGAGAGAGGTGGCAGAGATCTCAAGGGGCTTGGTAGTCTTCATGAGGTGGGTGGTCCCATCGTAGGACAGCTTGAGCTCACTGGCAGAGGCCGCGTCACTGTATGAACGCAGAATCAGTGCATCACCAGAATCGCCATTGATGCCTCCATATGCAGAGACAGCACCGCTAAACTCCACAGTTCCGGTCACACTGAGACCACTGGTGGAGCTGAGCTTCTCGACCTTGAGGCCAGCAGCGCCGGCGATGGTGGCCCCTGTACTTGTCATTGTTAGAGACGCAGCGCTAGATGCGATTGAGAATCCGTCAGAGACCGAGAGGGACTTCTGGAGGGTAATCTTGTTCGAGGCGTCTGCGGTAGTGATCGAGTCCACGGTCAGAGTTGGGATGGCAGTGTTGGGGAGAGTGGCCTCTGTGGTGGACACGGTGAAGTCTGTTGCGTCAACCTCAACCATCTTGGAGCTATTGACCTTGAGGGTGTATCCCTGGCTGTCTGCCACGTTGGCTGTGAAGGACTTGCCGTCAACGACCAAAGGGTCGTCTGTGGTGATAGTCCACTTGTCAGAGGCATTGACAACGGAGAGAGTGTCGGTCACACCAACATTGAGGATGTCAGTGGCAAGGGTAATGGTGCCACCACTGTTGGGAGTGATAGAGACGTTGGCGTCCGACTCAATTGTAGGTACGGTGAGCACCCCAGGAACAGTCAGATTGGTGCCAACTTCGAATGTTCCAGTTGTTGTGACAGTACCAGCGAGACTGATGGCAGTACCTGCATCACCAACCACAAGAGTAGCAGTGTTGGAGGTGATAGTGGGAGCATACAGTCCGGTGGAGGCAGTGACAGAACCGGAAGAGGCCTTCAGATCGCCAGTTACCTCAACGTAGTTACTGGCCACCTTCAGAACAGCTGCGGTGGAGCTGATAGTGAAGCCGTTACTGACATCAAGGTCCTTAGAGAGAGTGATAGAGTCATTGCCACTTGTGAGCTCAGTGACAGTGAGGGCGGGGATGGTTGTGTCGGGGAGGACAGCAGCAGCAGAGGAGACCTCGAAGGATGAAACATCGAGTGTCAGCATATCGACATCGTTGACACCGAGGGTGTAGCCAGATGCGGCATCCACGTTGAGAGCGAGAGACGCAACGTCCACCTCGAGGTCCTTGACAGTGGCAATATTCCAGTGGACAGAGGGAGAGGACTCGAGAGACACGACCAGGTCACCAGCAGAACCAAGGTTCACAATGTCGCTGACCATAGAAATAGAGTCTGTGGAAGACAGGGTGAGTGCGTCGGCACCAGCAGAGAGAGTGTCCACCAGCAGAGAGCCATCAACAGTAAGGTCCTTGGCGACGTTTAGTTTCTCGCTAAGAGTGGTGTTCTTGTTGATGGTCACTCCAGTGGTAGCGGTAGTTCCAATGGTGAGAACACCGGATGCACCAATTGTGCTGACACTGAGTGTGGAGGATAGAGTGGTGGCCTCTGTAACCAGAAGAGATCCTAGCACAGTAGTGGCAACACCAGCCTGGGACACATTGACAGGGCCCGAGCTCGCATTGGTGCCAAGGCTCAGAGATCCAGTACCGTAGATGCTGACTGCACTTCCAACGAGAGGCACACTCAGAGTGGCCGCAGAGCTAGTGACGCTCAGGGCGCTTGTCACTGTCAGTGATGTGGAGGTGACCCCTCCAGCAACCTCTGTGGGGACAGGGACAGTGAACTTCTCGGCCCCGAGGATGAATGTATCGGTGCCAGCAATGACTACACTGAGGTCGGTGGCGCTGATGAGGTTACCACCAACAGTTACGTCTCCAGTGACGGAGAGAGCATCGTTGACAGTCACCACATCACCAGCCTTTCCAGCCACACTATCCACCACAATAGAGGTGGTGGTGACAAGAGGAGTAGCGACGGATACGTCAGCAGTCACGGCTCCTGATACATCCATGGTGGATGAGACAGTTAGGGCAGGGACAATGGTGACGCCAGTTGTAGCCGGACTGCTGGCAGTGCCCAGGGTGAGCAAACCAACTGCGCCAATGTTGCTGACACTGAGTGTCGAGGAGAGGGTGGTGGCCCCAGAGACAGAGAGGCTGTCCAGAGCAGAGGCACCGGCTGTCAGGCCCTGCACAGTGGTCATGGCAGGGGTGATGGTGACACCACTGGGGTGAGGGGCCAGAAAAGAGAGAGAAACTGAAGAGAGAAACGAAGAGTCAAACACTCAACATGGTTGGTACCTGCCCGTGACCTTAAGAAGAGCGTCTTCACTGCTGTCTGTGTCAAACACAGAGAATGACTTGCCAGCGGTGACAGTGTGTGACTCGCAATCGCACTCGAGAGCCACGCTCTGAGATGTGACCAGCTCCCAATTGGGGTTCACGTATGTGAAGCCAAAGGAGTTGGAGGAATCGTCCTTGAGGGTGACACTGCCAGTCTTGGCAATCACGTCCACACCAACGTCTGAGGTCACAACCATCCCAGAGGATGTGTGGCTGTTGATGCTTGTCACAGTGAGGGCCTTGTCAGTTGCGACAATTGTGTCATCAGCGGCAGTGATTGTTCCAGCAACCTTGTTGACAGTCAGGGTAGCTAGCTGCAGAGTGTTGGTAGCGTCTTCGGCTCCAATGATGAGGGCGCTGTCGGTTGAAGTGGCGTCGATGGTGTTGGTGGCCAAAGCACCAATAATAGTAGCATCGCCCTTGACAATAGTGGTGGCAGCTCCGTGAGAGATGTGCACGTCAAGAGAGGCCGCGTCAGTACCGAGAGAGAGGTTTCCACTTGTAGCATCGAGAGAGAGGCCAGCTCCCTCGACGTTCTTGTGGATGGTAACCTTGTCAGACTCGACATTAAGGTAGTCTGTGACAATCAGAGAGGCGGCTGTGATCTCAGCGGCCTCAAAGGACCCTAGAGTCGAGACGCTTGACCCAGCATCTGCTCCAAGGGTCACTGTTGGGGTGGAAATAGCCACCTTAGTGGCAGAGGTGATGGAGACATTCTGGCCAGCAAGGGTGACACTGCTTGCTCCATTACTAGTGGTGCTTGCAAGAGAAACATTGGCCGATCCTGCACTAGCACTCCCAGCAGCAATACCAGCGCTGGTGAGAGCTGTTGCAGAGAGAGTGGATCCAGTCACAGTGAGGCCGCCAGTGGTAGTGAGGAGGCCTGCGACAGTAGTACCCGACGAGACACCCAGAGTACCAGTGACGGCAACTCCAGCTGCAGTGGTGGCTAGGATGGCAGTGCCTCCCACGCTCACAGTAGAGCTAGTGTCTACATTGACAGCGTGGACAGGGGTGGCTGTAGTGACGGTGCTAGATCCAGTCAGTTTGATTGCTGCCGATGTGACGTCTACTGTGGCTGTAACAGGTGCACTAGCATCTCCAATGGTAATGGCCACAGAGTCAAGGGCCAGGGTGGTATCGGCATCGATGCTGACCAGGTCGGACGTGAGAGTCAGCTGATCCTCTCCCTCGAGAGAGGTCACACCAGTTGCAGTCAGAGTGGCAGCGCCGTTCTCGAAAGACAGGCTGCCAGTCTGTAAACTGTTGGTGGAGGATATAGTCACGCTGTCTCCGTCCAGAGTGACACTGCTCAGGGCAGAGTTGTTGGTGGTGCTCTTAAGAGACACCTCGGCGTTGGTAACAGTGGCATCTCCCGCGGACAGGACAGCGCCAAGACCCATGTTAAGGGATGCCCCAACTGCAGTGCTCTTGGAGACAATGCTGACAGAGTCATCTGCGTCAAGGGTCAGACTCAGAACATCCACCTCGAGGTCCTTGACTGTGGTCATGGACCAACCATCCTCAGCAGTGTACGCGGTCACTAGACTGTCAGAGTCGCCGACAGAGAGAGTGTCGCTGGTGACAGTAACAGTGCCAGGGGCCACGATATCGAGGTCCTTGGTGGACGTGATTGAGAGGTCAGTATCCGCAGCAGTGCTCTGGATTGCGTCGGCGTAGACAGTGCCTGACACAGTGAGGTCGGAACCCACAGTGAGGCTGGCAGTGGTGGTCATGGCTGGCGTGACGATGACAGAGGTCGAGGTGCCTGCCCCAAGGGTAAGGGCCCCTGCATCAGCTCCGATAGAGCTGACAGTAAGACCTCCAGACATGGTGGTCGCCTCGGAAACGTCAAGAAGACCCTTGATGCTGGTGGTTGCAGTGGTCCTGGAGATGGAGACGCCGTTGGTGGAGTCTGCTGTTCCAAGGAGAAGAGCGGTGCTCAGGGCGTCCAGCTGAAGGTCGGTTCCAACAACTGGCTTGTGGATAGTCACAAGATCAGAGTCGGCGACAAGGTAGTCAGTGACGGTCAGGGAGGTATCAACAGCGACAACTCCAGCAGAAACAGTGCCTGCGGCGGTGGTAGTGGACCCAGCATCGCCAAGAGTGATGGTGGTTGCACTCACTCCTACCACACTACCGTCCATTGTCACAGTAGATGTTCCAGTGGCGGTGGAGGACAGCGTGACCTGGCCATTGGCAGCAATGCCAGCAGCAGTGAGAGATGTGGCTGAAAGAGCAGATCCAGTCACAGTGAGGCCTCCAGTGGTAGTAAGGAGGCCAGACACTGTGGTATCTGATGACACATCTAGGGTGCCCGTCAGATCCACTCCGTCTGCAGTGTGGGCAAGGACTGAGGTACCCCCAACACTGACAGTAGAGCTAGTGTCTACAACGACAGCATGCACAGGGGTGGTTGTGGTGACAGTGGCTGTGCCATCAATGGCGATGGCCACCGAGGTGATGTCGACTGTGGCAGTGACAGGGGTCCCCAAGGGGTCTCCAATGACAACGCTGGCGGCATCAATAGTAAGGGATGTTCCAGCCTCGATGTCGACAGTGGCGGTTGACACAACCTCCAGAGCAGTGACGGCAGAGAGTGTGGCACTTGCTGAGGCACCGATGGTGAGGTCAACGGTAGACAGATCCATAGTGGTGGAGGAAGCTAGGGAGAGGTCTCCGTTGGCAGCATCCATGTCAAGAGATGCGGAGCCGCCTGAGGCACTAAGACTGACGTTGAGGGCGGGACCGTCGATATCTACAGCACAGGATCCAGTGTTAGATGTGCTTGAGACAGAAATAGCAGCGTCCTGGGCAGTCACACCTCCCACTGTTGCAGTGATGGCGCCGACTGTGGCGGTAACAGCATCACCATTGACAGTAACATCGCCGTCCACAGTCAGGTTGTCTGAGAGCGTGACATCGTTGGCAAAGACGTGTCCAGAGTTAGTGAGGGCGTAGCTTGTAGAAGCGTCGGCACTTGTGACTGTGACACCACTGTTCATCACAAGAGAGGACCCAAGGTCGCCCGAGGCATTATCCATCTCCTGTAGAGTGATGGTACCGGCCTTCACAGTCGCAGTGCCCTGGGCCTTTGTCACAAAGGACACGGTGTCCGAATTGGTGACTCCAAATGACCCTACGACGTCAAGAGAGGTGGGGTCCAGCACGAGACTAGAGCTCCCATTGGTGGCAGTCAGCTTTCCCGTCAGGTCAATGGTCTCTCCCTCCATGGAGATAGCCATTGTACCAGAGTGGCCAACAGTTAGGGTCGTGGCATCGTCTGCAGCGGCAATGGTGAGACCACCGTCGGTGACATAGATCTCGTCAGTCTTGAGACCCTTTGTGGCGTCGAAGAGACTGTTGGCAGTGATGACGCTGAGGTTGTCACGTCCGAGAACAAGACCACCTCCGGCAGTGTCCGTTGCAATGTTGACAAAGGTGCCAGAGGGAGAGTCAATCTCTAGTACAGTCGTACCAGTGATTGTGGCGGTGGTGATCTCAAGGGGGTCAATGTTGTGTGCATCGAAGGGGTAGTTAGAGGTCCAAACCACATCGGCGTTCTCAACAGTGACAGTGCCAGTATGGTCAACGGTAAGGAAAGACTGGGTGTCGCTACCGAAGGTAGAAGTGACTCCGAGTACGTCCAGTTTGGTCTCAAGAACGACACCGGAAGAGGATATGGCGATGGCATCGGTGACACCAAGGGAGTCGTCTGCAATGATGGCATTGTCAAACGTGGCCTTTCCCAGCACATTCACATTGGTAGTGCCCCTACCGATGTTGATCTCGTCTGCCTGGATGGTTCCAAGGTTAAGGGTGGAGTTGGCGAGGTCAGACTCCGAG
>BDIP01000573.1:0-16813 GCA_003568945.1 Kipferlia bialata
TCTCTCTCTCTCTCTCTCTCTCTCTCTCTCTGTATATATATATATATATATATATGTGTGTGTGTGTATATATATATATGTAACACACTTACTTTGGCAGTGCCTCGATCTCCGATGCCCCCCCGGCCTCTCTCTCTCTCTCTCTCTCTCTTCCTAACCCCAGGGTGGGTCCATCGAGGAGAAGAAGGCCATCTACCGCATGCTGAGGCAGAGAGTGAGTGAGACCTGCTACGCAAAGACAGAGAAGCCAACCCTACACGATTGGGACAGGTATATAGATACCGTCGAACATTCATATCTATCCACACGGTCTGGTTCAATTACCGCTCACCCCAGTGCATACTCTGCCGTTGCTGTCGACCAGCAGAGCGTGATAGCAGCACACCTCGCCAGATTGGACAAGGTATACAAAGTATATATATATTTATATACGCTAGACAAGGTAATATATATATATATATATATATATATATATATCCTTGTGAATCTGTGACCGGCAGTAAAACAGTATATGACTCTTCCTCACCTCAGGCCTCTGAAGAGATGGAGAGAGGAGAGGAGGAGAGAAGACGGAGAGACCCACAGGTATGCAGTACATCCAATTTATGCCTTTTGGTATGGTATTCTCTCCCACCTTTTCGCTACCCTCTTTCCTAACCCTTTTAGTGGTATAATCTTCCTCTCACTCTGAATTTTCTTGTGTCTGTATCTAACGTCCCAGGGCTTCCTTCGCACTGCTGTCGAGCGTGACAGGGAGACCGAGGAGGGAGAGAGACAGGGATTGAGGAGCATCCAGGAGGCACTGGCATGTGTAAAGGGGTATGTGTGCAAGTACTCTCTCTTTCTGTTGTTCTTCAGGACTATGTATCTTTCTCCTGGATTAGTGCTCTCTCTCTCTCTCTCTGTTTTTCTCTCTGCCTTACCCCAGGGAGAGACAGGAGCTGAGAGAGGGCCTTGCCAGGGCTGGGATAGAGGGGGATGTTGATGAGGGTGTGTCGTTGGAGGACTATGCAGATCAGAGGGAGAGGGAGATGGAGAGGGAGGAGGAGAGAGAGAGGGAGAGAGAGTATGCTGCCCCTGTCTCTGCACCCTCAAGATCCAGGGTCAAACATACCCCTAAGGGGGCAGGGAGACCCCCGTCCAATGCACCCCACCCAGAGAGGGAGAGGGAGAGGGAGAGACTTGGGGCCAGTGCACACCAGACACGCACACAGAGACCGACACTCTCACACTCAAGGTACATATATATACTTACATTACATTCGTATTTGAGTATCTAACCCTCAGGTCTGTGGCCCGTGGCTCCCTAGTGTCCAAGGCTGAACTGAAGGCAGCTTTGGCCAAGGCGGAGGACGAGGTGGATGCCAAGGTATAACCACATGAATACATGCATAAATATATTCATATATATATATATACACATATATGGATACGTATATATATATGGAGGCCGTGGCTAAGGCAGAGGACGCGGTGGATGCTAAGGTATTATACAGATACATGTTACTGAAAGCGTATTCTCGTACATACATATATTATTCTATATATGTGTTTACATCCCACCTCTGACCCTCCTAGGACTGTGCTCTTCGTAGGGCCAGTGCTGCAGTGGAGCAGCTCACACACCAGCTCGACACATACAGGTATTTATCTTTCTCTATACCAAGTAGACTGACGATGATTGTGTTGTTACACGCAGAAGAGTTCCACTTGTACGCGCGAGAGTGTTTCTGTTTTGTTTACCTAACCCTTCTGACCCCAGGTCTGTCAACGAGGACAACGTGACCCGTGCCCAGGTATGTGCCGCCTAATTGGTGCTCCTTAAGTGTCTTTGTTTACCCATACTCTTATTTTTCATCTCACCCCAGGTGAGTGTGGCTGAGCTGACTGCCTCTCTTGAGGCGCTCTCTATATTTGCATTGTTAATATATTTATAGCATATTTACTGAAGCTAGTCTTACTCTCACTCCAGGTGAGTGTGGCTGAGCTGACTGCCTCCCTCGAGGCTGCTGTCGAGAGGGCTGACACTCTGCAGCAGGAGAGAGACTCGGCTGTGGAGAGAGCCACAATAGCAGACACTAGGTACAACGATTCACACATATATACATACAATATAAGTTGAATACTACACATTATAATATTCCAAGAATGGACTTGTCTTGTCTTGATAGCGCTTGCACTACTCTCTTAACCAACAGGTCCAACTCGTCCCTGGTGGATGTGACCAGACTGGTGGCCAGGGTGGAGATGCTGGAGGGGAGGGACGCAGGTGTGTTAGTGTGTATAGAATATGTGTATATTTACATTCTTATACACACATATATATACATACAGGTGACAGTGTGGAGATGCTGGAGGGGAGGGATGCCGGTACTGTCACGTGGGGGACTTGAGTACACGATTAATAGATGTATCAACTTCTCCTGATTACCCCCCCCCCCTCCCCTGACCCCAGAGCTGCAGCGTGACATTGCCACGAGGGAGAGGGGTGTGAGGGAGAGGCAGAGATGGGCACTGCAGGCACTGTCGAGGGCAGCGGTCAGGAGACAGGTATGTATGGGTGTATATACATAATTGCATGGAGTGTCTCTTGCTGACTCTCTCTCACCCCAGGCCTGGCAGGGTGTGACTGACTCTCTGTGCACGGAGGCTGATACCAACACTCTCTCCCAGTGCATATCGGCATGGAGAGAGGCACTCGCAGTGGCTGCTCTGAAGGTGTGTATGTTCTATTGTGGTAGTATATAATTGAATAGTACTAATTCTATCGTACTACTGGTGTATGCCATGTAGTTATGCACGTAGATATATATCTGACCCTCAGTCTCGTGTTCAGACTGAGGCTGACCTAGACACCATGCACGGGGCATTAACTGCAATGAGGAGGGTGGCAAAGGTTAGGACTCAAACATATACACTATGATACATATACATATACACTCATATTTACATATGTTAATGTGTAATGATGAGGGTGGCCAAGTTAAGTGTACTCATACATATACAATGGATAGACAGGTATGATTATTCATATATCGACTGTGCGTATGTGTTAATGATATGTAATGAGGATGGTGGCAAAGGTTAGAGCTTTTCTTATCATATATATGTACTTCAGTGGCTATTGAATAATGATCGTATGTCGACACCAACCCCCAGGCCTCCCTCCTTGGTGCTGCCTGTACCTCCCGTCACACACAGTCACTGACCAGAGAGTGCATAGCCAGGTGGAGGCTCACATCGAAGGTATGGGTACATGTGCCATAGCGGAAGCCAACACACACCATGTACACTATACTATTTGGTATTGTTACGATTATATGTATTTGACCCCAGGCTGCATGTATCCACGCTGAGTCTGTGTCCACCCATGCCCTGGATGCATGGTACACAGCACTGTTGGACAGGAGACAGGCACTCGCAGTGCAGGTACGAGTGTTTGTCCCCGCACACTCTCTATTAATATTTGTATGTATATATATATATATATATATACATTCCCTCACCCCAGGAATCCACCGCCGACTCCCACCTCCGTGCCTCCACCCTCCGTTCTGTCCTGTCTATATGGACAGACAGTACACAGAGACAGAGGCAGGAGAGAGAGAGGGTGGCAGCGTGTGAGGCCTCAGTCCGTGGTGTCTCTGCTGCCACATTACTCAGTGCATCCATCACTGGGTGGCGAGAGAGGTGGGTGGATACACATACACAGACACACTCTCTCTCTGTGTATATGTATGTGTTTCTTTTGACCCCCAGGTGTGTGCGTGTGAGACGTGCCCGTGTGTCCGAGAGGCATGTCTGTGCACGTGCCCAGCACACACTCCTGCTCAATGCCATCAGGTATGCTCTCTCTCTATACTATCTCCACACATTATTCTACTGTCACAATATATTAACATAATTCATAGTGTATTGATACCCACCCCCAGGGCCATGCAGCACAGACACACCTCCCTCCATCAGGCTGAGAGGGAGGCCGATGTGTTTAGACGACGCCTACTGAAGAGGGGCCTGGACACTCTCTGTGCTGAGAGACAGAAGTGTATCAGACACAGGTGAGCATACACTCATTGTCATCTACTTTTGTCAGTATTTCTTGAGTCTACTGTGGGTATATGCTCCTTTATGACTGTTGTGCGTCTTCTTATACCCAGGCACCAGACAGTCCTTGCCGACACCCTATACAGACAGGGCGGCAGACTGCTCCTGACCCGTGCCATCAGTACATGGAGGAGGGAGGCAGGGGTGTCTGTGTATAGGCAGAGGACAGTCAGGAGGAGGGTATCAGCTCTGGGTGAGAGGGAGAGACGTAGAGTGCTGTGTGCCTGGAGGGGTGCACTCTCCAGGGAGGTCAGGCAGAGAGCAGTGGCACTTGCACAGCAGGTATTGTATTTATATCTAAATGTAAATATGTGTATGTAGTCAGTTGTATTGTACCTATAACCCCAGGTGACTGCCCTCGAGGACTCTCTGTCCGTGGCCAGAGACATCAGAGCCACACACGCACTCGATGCATCAACACTGGTGGAGCAGGTGAGAGTGTACATGTATACGTTTCCATACTGTGGGGCGAGTATTCTTAGCTCTTTGGATCATGATGATACATGTGTGTGTGTATTACACATATTCATTTTCACTGACACCCAGGTCCATGCCCTTAACAGAGACCTGGCTGCAGAGAAGGCAGAGCGCAAGGTGAGGGGTTCAGTTTCAATCAAATTCGCACTGTCATTAGAGAGTGTATTGTCAACCTGCCTCACCCTTAGGAACTGGAGAGGGGCGTGTCTGCTGCCAGGCGGAGTGTGGCCGATCTGACCCTATCTAACGCTGCCCTGGAGAGAGAGAGAGACACCCAGAAGGAGAGGGAGAGGCAGTTGGTGGCAGAGCTCAGGAGGCTGACAGGTTCGAATATGTATGCTATTTATGTGTGTGTGTATATATCCTCTCTGACCCCAGGTGAGTCTGCCTCCCGACAGCAGAGACTGGACGAGACACTCGTGGCACACGAGGTGGACGTGAGGTAGGAGTATATTTGTATATTTACTGTGTACTTATACCTCTGTTTGGATATTCAGGGATATCTATGATACTGATACCAGAGCTCTTCGTGCCGAGATTGAGAGTGTCAGGGACGCCAAGGGAGAGAGGGAGAGGGAGAGAGACCAGGAGAGGGCTGGAAAGGAGCGGCTGCAGCGGGAGAGAGAGCGTGTGGAGAGAGAGAGAGACATGCAGGTGGAGCAGGCATTCGACATAGCAGCAGGACTCAGACAGGTGGGTGGATGTGTACATATCGGTGTATATGAATGGTATTGTATTGCTTGGTGTTCTATACATCATCCTTGAGGATAAGGAGACACAAGTCCCTATCTCTGTATCTATAGAGATTTCTATGTCTCACCACCCCAGGCCCTTGAGGACAAGGTGTCAGAGCAGGCCACACTCACCTCGGACCATGCCTCAAACAGGTTAGGAGATGAGTCAATATCAGTATAAGGGTAGTATGTAACACTGTTGCTGTCTGACCCCAGGGCCGAGCTGACGTCTGTGATGTCGCACCTGAACACCCTCGACAGAGACATCCACACCCAGCTAGACAGCAGGGAGAGGCAGATTGAGACACTGGTGGGAGAGGTGGAGAGGCTGCGGAACGGGGAGAAGGCAGAGACTGTCCCAGAGGCAGAGAGAGAGAGAGAGTCTGACCAGTCCCTGGACATGGGGGATCTAGCCATGTCTCTGCCTTATACAGCTGGGTACTCCCAGGGATACAACAGTGTGGTCATGGGTGGGAGGGACAGTGCCACGGCACGGCCATCAGACCATCTGGACACCGGTAGAGGTGCATACACCCCCCATGGGCTAGGTGACTCGATGCCTAAGGTGCACTCTACTGCTGATTCTGCGCATAGTATCACAGGTGGAGCCCTCTACCACACTTCCAGACCCCCTGCCTCAGCCCTACCCCCTATACCTGTGTCCACACACGTGGGACAGAGGGGTAGAGAGGCATACGCACACAGCGGTGGCACTGACCCCACCTCTCTCTCCCTCTCTGCCGCTCTGCCCCCCACTGCTAGTAGGGCAGCCAGAGGTGGTAGGGCATCTAGACAACCCAGCTCTACCTCTGCTGCTAGTACTATAGGCACAGGGGCCACTAGGTCCCCTCTGGATGATGAGATTGAGGCACTGGCCAGAAAGATCAGGCAGCAGGTCGGGTTCTAGAGAGATACGGAGGAACTAGAGGGACTAGAGGGACTAGAGGATCCTAGTTCCTGGGAGCGCGGTCTCTTTTGACCCAATCTATCCAGCAGTCATCCTTTCATATGGACGAGAGGTGGCGTGTGTGTGTGTAAAATATATACGAGCGTCCAGTGTTCGGTAAAGGGTCTGTCTGGGACTTCTTACATCTTCTCTGTTACGGGGTAACCCACACCGGGTAATCACCTCAGACCCTCCTCAAGTGAGATCTGCAGACAGAGGCCCTGGCAGTGGCTGGAACTACCACTTTCACAAAGGGTCCAAAGCCAGGTACTGTGCCCAGTGCAGTTACTGCACTGGGTGAACGTAGCGTATAGTTCAGATCGGTGTAACCCGTTGGTTCAACGGCGAACCTGTACTGGGTAAGTGACACCTGTCTTGCACAGCCAGTATTGAACCCCAATGCTCCTACGCTTCACCGTGAGAGTGAGATAGATGTATCCCGCCCTCGTTGTGTTGTGCTGCGTGTCTGTGGCACTGGCCACCTCGTGGTCGGCCAACATCACCCACCCCGAGGGAGGTAGGGAGATGTCTAACCTCTCATGTGTATGTATGCCTAGTATCACTCTCTTACCCTCAGTGTCGGACTCTCAGTTTGGCCATGCTGTGGGTATCAGTGGGGACTGGGCTGTGATCACTGGCATCTACGCCAACGGACTCGAGGGTAAGATGATGTGTGCATATATCGTTGACCCTCTTCCTCTCTCTCCCCTCCCCCAACCCTAGGAGCAGGCTACATGTACCACCGAGGATCCAGTGGTGTGTTTGAGGTGCGACACATATCCTCATCAATCCCAATCCATGTTATAGTGACAATTTCGCCACTTTCCCCCCCTCCCCACATTTCTCTCTCTCTCTCTCTCCCCTCTCTCTCTCCCTCTCATCTCCAGCTGGAGTGTGAGCTTGAGCACGACTCTCGTCTGGAGAACTGTGGCTACACAGCTGCTATCGGTACGCTCTGCAATGGGTTTATGGGCTGCTGTATACATATGCACTACCTAAGACTGTCTCTCGCCATGATATCCATCCCTATATATTATTGGCAATCTCTACCCTACCCTCCCAACCCCAGATGGGGACTGGGTGGTTATGGACTCCCTTAACAAGGATGGCCGGCAGAACACTGTGCTCAACCTCTACAACCGGCAGGTACAGGCATATCTCTCACACACACTCAGAGCGAGGGTCTCTCTGTTTCTCTCTCCCACCCCTTTTATGCCAGAGTGGTGATGATTGGGTACTCCCTCTCTCTTTCTCTTTCCTTCCATACTAATGATACTAACCACACTTACTCATCATTAGTAACTAATGCCAGAATGGTGACGAGTGGGTACTGATGAAGAAGCTCAGCCCTTACAGCAGTTTTGATTTCGTCAGTGTTGCCATGGATGGTGAGTCCTCCTGAGATGTGTATATGTATGAATTATTGTCCCATTCTTCACACTGACTTGTCCACCTACAGGTATTGATATACTGATGTCTATTCACATGCACTATGCACTCTGTATAGTATTCAGTATCAGTATACCCCCTCATGTCCAGCGGGTCTCCTTGTTCTTGGGTGGTGCCAGGCAGGCTATCAGCACGGACAGGCAGATGTATACAGGTACTATATATACCAGAACCCCCACTCGCTATTAGTATATAGTACCCATAGTATATACTATAGCAATCAACATGGACATGCAGACGTATACAGGTACATTCCGCTATGTCTACGCATCATACTAGTTATCCTCGAGACAACCTAGGATCAATATCAACACAGAGATATAGATAGTACGGATGTTGAGATAGAGATGAAGACTGGATCGATACTCTTTGGCCTCTTACATTGAACCCTATCTACCTCCAGACTCGATGGCTCTAACGGCTACGTCAGGGAGGCCACCCTGGTCCCACCCCAGTACAAAAACGACCCTTCTTACTCGGTAAGAGATACATATATACGTGTATGCATGTGTATGTACATGGGTTTATGTATAGCAATTTGTAGCTAGGTGGACATCTAAGTACATTTTTATATCTACTGTCAGTCTCTGTCTCTCTAACCTGTGTTTTGTCCCTTACCCTAGAACGGAGACGGTCGGTGGGTCGCCATTGCCGGGAATGGCTCCAGAGTAGTAACTGGGTCCACAGACTGGTACGTCCCTCTACCATATCTCCCTTCTCTGACACTGTATCCGATTCACCCAGGGGTCGGGTCAATGTGTTCGAGTGTGACAATCTCTCTCTCTACCAGTTATAGTTATATATATGTGTGTGTGTGTATATGTCATACTTCTACCCCCTCACTCACCCAGGGGTCAGGTCAATGTCTTTGAGTGTGACGAGTCATCAGGTGGCCGTGTATGGTCCCACGTCCAGGCAATCTCAGGTACCGTAGACTATTGTGGTATAGTACTTCAGGGTATCATCCCGAAGAGTAGACAAATCATATACTCAACCCATTCACTACATCAGCTATTTGTAGATTAGTAGAGAGAACAACCCACCAATTAGTACGTGTAGGTCGACAAACGCCACTACTATCTCTAGAGATACATTATGTCTCCCTCGCAACGCCAGCTACCCCCTATTCCAGCAACACCAAATTTACCATCTCCCATATAAAAATACATATATAAATATATATATATATGTATTTGGATGTATTTATGTATATATATATAGGCATTGCTACTAACACCAGCTAGATTAAGAACTGCAACAGCTTCAACCTTACTTCGATATTATGTATAGATACACGTATACATGGGCATTGCTACCAACACCAGCTAGATACTATTCCAGCGACATCAAGGTTGCCATCTCCCATGACGGCCACACCATAGCAGCAGGGTGCTATAGGGATGGTGAGTACTTGCATACTAAGATAACACAGAGTATACAAATACATGACGGAGGATTGCAATTACAATGGTGAATATTACATATGTCATTGTTGTTTGCTTCCCCTTCTGCCGCCTCTTATCGTTCACAGTTAGGAGACTATCGTCAGGGCTCTGTACAGATCTGGTCAGACCTCGGAGAGAGGTGGGTGGTACCATATGTATGATATAATAGTATATTTGTATGGCAGTGTGTCTATATGCATCTGTTTGACACTCTTCTGACCCAGTGGACAGTTCGAGCTGTCTCAGACACTCACTGGCAAGTTCCAAGAAGACGACTGGGGATACTTCGGCGTCTCGATTGTGTTTACAGAAGATGACGAGGTGGGCTCTCTCTTCTTCTCTCTCTGTCTCGACTGACTCATATATTATAATAGTATATTCCAAGTCTCTATCTATTGCTGACTGCCAATTGTGGGAGGCGAGGTGATGCGTTATCACTTCTAATAATTCTCTCTACACTGAAACACTACATCTATCCTAAGTCTCTTTCTCAACTCCCCTCTTACCTCAGGGCAAGCTCCTAGCTGTCGGTGCTGACTATAGCACTGTTCAGTACATCTACCAAAGGGACTCAGTGACTGGGCAGTACTCTCTTGTCGACTACGATCGGGCATACTGGAACACTAGCCTAGGTAGGATCAACCAATCAATCAATCATTCATTCCTCAACTATTCAATTGAGTGGAGGAATCTGGACTATATATATGTGAGTGTGTATCCTAATTCCTCACCTCCAGGCGCCTGGGCTGACATATCTGGCAACACCCTCCTCAGTGGTCTGCCCACTCTACACGATGCAGGGACTGACTACACTGATGGTATGGTTGGGGTGTTTGACCTCACGCATCTGCTGTGAGGTGTGTGTGTACGTGTGTACGTGTGTGACATCGCGAGCGTGAGACACTACGTGAGAGAGAGACAGACACTATGCGAGTGTAGTCCATGTCTCTGTTTCTCTCTCCCGTGTTGAATGTCTACTATTGTGAGTATGGATTGAGACCAAGTCGATGAATGGTCAATAAAATGTATATACACTATATATATTGACGTTGGTTAGTGCCGTGATATATTTCTTTGAAAAGAAGCTGGGTGTTAAGTCTGACACACTCAGTACTAAGCCATATGCATTCAAAGGTACTGATGCTACACCAGCACAAATCTCTCTCTCTATTCTGACACGCTCTTACTCTGCTTCACACCATCCACTACCGTATCTCTCTTTCCAATGTCCACGAATGCAGCCGCCACACCCAGCGCTAGAATGATACCCATGCACATACCACATACAATAAAGGTGTCTCCGTACAGAACCTGGTTGAAGATGATCACAAACACACCACTCTCCACCATCGTCTTAATGTCCTTACTCATACTCAGGTGGTTCTGACGCAGGAGCTGCACAACCCCTCTAACTCTCTTAAAGTAGGGAATGCCCGTCTTGGTGGACAATACAGAGAGTAGAGATTGGATGTTGAGAACCAGTCCCACAGCCACTGCTCTACCCACCATAAGGAGAGCCCACCTGGGGCAGAAATAGACAAGTGTCAATGGGATACAGCCAAGTATGGATGCATATATGTACAAGACCACCCTATCCGAGAAGTCCATGATCACCCTGTCCTTCCATACTTCCCTCGCTATGTAGAAGGGAAGAATCGTGAATGGGATGAAGGCCATCAACGCCAGCGTCAGCCCCATCTTCAAAACGGCAGCCATATCTCGCTGCAGGGCCCTCTCTACCATCAGGCACAGCTGGATAGTCAGGCATACGTGGTACTCCAGGCAGTCCATCGGCTGTGGTCAGTAGAGATATCGAGGACATACACTGTATGTCACATACAACCATGCCACATAGTACTATGTGACATAGTAGTGATGCGGCAAGACAATGTGATGCATGGAACAGTTATACACCCCTGCTGTACACTAACCTCTGGATCCCTCGTTCTCGATGCTGCGGAACCCATACACGGTACAAATATGTTGTAGCTAGGTAGAGCGTGTAGCCGACTCAACAGTGATATCAACCCTTATCTTCAAAAAGAGCTCTTGCAAAAATAGGGGTATACAGCCCTACACGCAACCAATACACGCTTCTCTGTATGCAGACTGCCTTCTTCTCCACACAGACAATGCCCGGAAGGGATGATGGTGACATCTCGCGGATCGGGTGCCTGGATAGGTTGGTGAATATGGCTAGTGTAGATAGATACAGTGTGGCAGTGCCGGTTGCTGTAGCTCTGGCCACAGATCGGGATGTGTTATCTGTCGTCGATGCCGTCCTACCCTTGGCATATACAGTGGCAGAGGCACTGGGCGAGGGTGGTATCTCGGTACTAGAAGACCATGTCGTGGAGGTGTTGTGTATGTCTCTCGGAGAGTGTGCTGAGGATGGTGTGATGGATGGTCTGCTGGGGCTGGTTCAAGGGGTGCTGAGAGAGAGCACGGAGAGGGACAGGCTGTGGGCGCAGATTGAGCTTGTGGTCAGGCCACACATGCTGGACATCGCACGGGTAGGCTGTTGAATGATATATAGTGGTATTATACTACTAGGATATTATACGTGTCAATGCGTGTAGGCCCTACACGCTTCCATCTCCCTCTCTCTATTTCTCTCTGCCTCACCCCCAGCTCCTAGCAGCCATGCAATACGAGCATGGCAACCTCGAAGGCGTGTTGGATGAGTGGATATCTGCCCGGCATGACAAGTACCTGTACACAGGATCCCACCTGTCATATATGGAGGTATGTGTATAGTGTATATCATACACTAGGTGTTTGTAAATCAAAAGACGCAAAGTCATAAAATGTTTCGGGTCTCTGTCTCTGAGATTATGTAAATACTCTCTTACAGAAGGAGAGAGCCACATATCTCATAAATATTGTCCCCCCCCCCCCCTTCTCTCTCTTAGTCTTGAGTCTCTCTTTCCCACTATTTCATTGGGAGTGAACGTCAATATAAATGCGTGATAGGTCACACTAGAACTGATTTCTTACAACAACGCCTTCTGGCAGGAGGCTTCTGCATCTAATGAGCAAACATAGTACTCTATCATTTCCCTTCTTCACATGGATATATCATATTTACTTGATTGACATCTCACACAAGGACGCGCTCTCCTCTGCAGAAGGTGAACTCCTGTACTGTCCAGACCTGTGTGAGGAGAGCCTCGACAACCTCCAGGAAGAGATACAGAGAGGGAAGGAGAACACTGAGAGAATAGCGAGGGAGGCCGCGGCACTGAAGGAGAGAAAGGTAGGCTCTCACCCACATACATATGAATATGTAAATATCAATATGTACATTAGTGTATGTGTGCATATATACATGCCACTTTGTCTGCCTCTTTACTGTTTCGCACTATAATGGTCCAATATGCATGTCTTTCACCCCTCAGGTGATGATGGAGGGGTACAGGGCCAGGTTCAGCTGGTTCCACACAGTGCAGAGAGTCATATGGCAGAAGGGAACAGAGGTAAACACAATATTCGTTGGCATTATGGCTATTCCATTGTTGTGTGGTAGTGTACCTGCATATCAATTCTTCGTTAATGCATCTCATGATGAGATTCTTATCCCAGCTCGAGGTCAACGGTGTCAACATCGGTCCAGAGGGTGGAAAGGCAGTGGCTGTACTCGACCAGATGCCTCAGCTCAAGAAGGTATATGTCACACACAATTGTACATATAGTATATAGGCACATGCACATGTGTGTATTTATGTGACACATATATATGTCCATAATGGATCAATGAGCAGGGTAAGGTATGCTAACAACTACGTACCAACCCCCAGCTATGTCTCAGAGGCACATTAATAGGAGATGAGGGTGCAGTGGCCCTTGCTAAGACCCTACCGCTGCTCAAGGACCTAGAGTTGGTGAGTAGATGAATTTCTATTGCCTCCTGAAGGGCTTGTGTGTGGTGTATATACCCTTCACCTCCAGTAGGTCTATATAAATTCGGTAGGTATCAGTAGCATAATGTCCGGCTAAAGACAGCTGGCCCTTGGTCAGACAGTGCCCACCACATCACGGTCACAGGGCAATAACATTGGAGAGACTGGTGCTGTGGCACTTGCAGTGGCAATTCCACAGCTACCAAAGCTCATCAAGGTATGGGATTTGGCCATAAGTGCAGTAGTCTCCCACAATATGTATATCAGTCCAAGTGACGACCACTTAACATCGTGACATCTTTCTACTGCTGTCGTGACATTCAAGACTCCTCTATTCTACTTTAAGAGTTTCTGTGTAAGGGCACTACTAGTACCGTACTACCCTCACCTCCAGTTCAGCCTGAACGGCAGCCCCATTGGACCAGAGGGGTTGAGTGCTATCGGGCCAGTCCTACCGGAGAGGTTGCAACAGGTTTGACTCTTCAGTAGTGATAGTATTTGTTATACATGAGTAATTAGACTACTATTCCAAATTATACTCACTCGAGAGGCTGCAACAGGTATATGTATCATAATCATGATGCGTCTTATACCAGCTTGCCCTATGTTCGTGCAGTCTTGGACACGAGGGAGGGGCATCCCTAGCAACTGCCCTGGCCCGCCTTCCAAATCTAGAAATGGTATGTGTATATATGTAATTGATACATTTACACAATCGTGAATCACGTATGAATCACGACTCGTGATACCATATTTCAGAATCACATTATGCCAGTCATAGTCGCGATCCATTATCAGATTACCTAATAGCAGTTGTTAGCGACTCACAACAACCCTTCGCTGGACTGGAAGTTGCGAGGTCTCTCGCAAATCATCCCAAGCTAGACAAGGTATTAATATCAAGGATGTTGTGGTGTATACAGATGTGTTTCAAGCCCTAATACACCCTAACCCCAGCTCATCCTGTCCGACAACATGCTTGGACATCAAGCGGGAAGGGCACTCGCTGAGTCCCTTCAGACAATGACACTCCTCACCAATGTAAGATATCTTCATAGTGTTGGCACTGTCGACTCGGCAGAAGTAAGCGACGACTAGTTCCTAATCAGTGATGACTAGTATATAGTCCACACAGTTATGGTTGTGGTGGTACATGACAGTTTCTTGCATCTCCATTATTCCCTCACTGTAGCTGGACCTTGGCAACAACCTCCTTGGCAACGGTGGAGTTGCGATTGGCCGTGCACTAACCAACCTGCCGCTGCTCACCACGGTACGCAATGACTGATGGGGCATACCTCGACTACAAAGTATTGTATATATACAGCCTGTATAATATACAGTGTATATAATATACAGGTATATACCTGGTCCAAGATAACGTATTCCTTTCTCTGCAAATTTCTCACCCAGTTGGACTTGGTTCTGAACAAGATGGGACCTGATGCAGCAATAGCGGTAGCAGAGTCACTTCCCTCCCTCACACACTTGACCTATGTAAGTCTGCTGTTATAGCTGTATCCGGAAATAGCAAAAGAGTGTGTTTGTACATCACTGACATTACCAAGAAAGTGGCCGTCCTGTATGTACATGTATCTGTGTTTGTGAACACATACCCACTGACCCCAGCTTTCCTTGGGTGCCAGTCCCATTGGCTCTGCAGGTGGTATGGCCATTGGTAACCAACTGCACCACTTGCCAGCATTGAAGACGGTATGGCTAGTAGAATCTCTACTTGAGATACTATACTGCTCGTATATTGTGTATACCTCATACCAGCTGGAGCTCTGTATATGCGGACTACGTGCGCCCGCTGCCAAGGTCATTGCTGCTGCACTGCCTCACCTGCCAGCACTGGAGAAGGTACAACGATAGGACAGGGATACTTGGACGAGTTCCTCCCAACACATTATATATTTAGTGGCACTGTAATCTCTCATGTCAATACTCGGTCACCCATGGTTCAGAACATGACCACTCCCTAACACAGCTGGACCTGCACTGCAACATCATCTCCAAGAGTGGCCTCAGAGCCATTAAGGCAAAGGCGCTCCCTGGTCTTGAGGTGGTTGACTATGCTCAGTGCTGTGACGAGTCATATGAGTACGCTGATCCTGCAGAGTCAACTCAGTCTTGCTGTTGTGTTATGTGATGAGAATAGCGTACGTGAAGGGATATCAGAATAGAGGCATAGTCAGACCACTGGGTCTTGTAGGAGGTAGGAGTGAGTACAGACACTGTAAAGGTAACAGGGAGTGTTTGTTGCTACCTACAGACGAACGAGAGTCCATTGACAGGATATGACGTTGATTATCAGATCTGTCTCTTGAAGCTTATCCCCGAAGTCCCTGAGGGCACTCTTGATACTATTTCATGAGTGATGTCACCTATAAGTTGTAGTCTACAACATTTGGATGAATACTCCAATGTACTTAAAGAGTAGTGATTACTAAATTGTGAATCATCACAGTCAGTACTACTAACTCAGTAGTAGTAGACTCAGTACTTTCACATATTCATATTGAAAGTAATATACTACTTGCCCTGTTGTCAATGCAGGATGGTATTCGTTCATTGATGACAGCACCAAAACAAGATTGCTAGTGCCGACCATTATGTAAACTAAATATGTTGTCTGACCACTAGATCTGATAGGTTTGAGGCCAGGTTTTCACAGGGTGTACAGGAAGTGTCTTTATCACATACTTTGTAGCCACCTAAAGACGAATATGACTATATATCTACGTTGCAAGGCCACCCAGCCTGTGGGAACGCAGCTACAATGCTTAATATGCCAGAGTAACTAAACTATGAGATTGTCGTAGGGGACACTACTGAAACTATCTCTTGAGTCAAACAATAGTCTGTTGACACGCCTTGGCAGTGTCATAGGCAACTACAATGTCAGCTGCAGAACCGTACAAGCAGTCAGGTAGACCGTGTGTATCTAGGTCGACCACACTGCAAAACAGGACCTTAAGGGGGTCACGTCCCTTCACAATCACCACTTGACCATTGACCAGGGCGGTCTGTGACACCAGGTGCAGAGTGCGGTGATGCACTCTCTCTGCACTTGCAAAGAAGGATGTGTATTGCTCTGTCAGTCGTGTTGTCTGGTTCGTCCCAGTACAGGCCCAGTGGTGGGACCACAAGGGAGAGGAGAGACCAGGTGTAGTAATGTACATACCAGGGCAGTGCTCCGGAAGCACAGTCGAGTCAGTCACTTGTAAAGCTTGCACAACTGGATACGGTATATGCCACCATCCACACGGGTCGTGGTCTCCGGTCCAGAGGGTGCACTTTCCCTCAGCATCTCTGTAGTACACACGGAAACCAATATCTCTCATGGAAGAGAGATGCGCATGCAAGGAGCTCTTTCTGTTATACTCTTCGTCGTTCACACTGTGACTTGCCCTACCCAATGGTCCCTGTCCAGTTAGCACATACTCTGTCAGCCAAGAAGAGCACTCAGTGGTCAGACCAGTGATGAGTTGCGTCTGTGTACTCTCTAGTTGTATCAGGTCTCTCACAAGTGACATAGATCGTGCCACCAGCTGACCAACAAGGCATATGCAGTTGTGGAAACCCCAACTAGCGTTATAACGCTGACGTCCTGGCACAGCATGTATATCCACCAGCCAACGGGCTAGACCAACTACCCAAGACATGGTGTCTGATACTCCTTGCCGCTGAACAGAAGTCTAAGAGTATTGGACTTTTCGAAATTTCAGATTGCTGGATCTCGATCTCAACGCAGGG
>BDIP01000574.1:0-16795 GCA_003568945.1 Kipferlia bialata
CTGCCCACCCCTCACTGGAGGACATACTCAAGTACCACATCAACCCAAACAGGTATATCGGCAGTACATGTATATATGCATATATATATGAATACATGTATCTAGTTCCAAGTGCACTCTGAGGAGAGTGACACGCACCATATTCTCTCTCCCCCTATATATATACTATATCCCATATATTAATACATATACCTATCTAACCCCTAGATAGGGCAGTAAGTAAACATACAGTACACATATATATTATACATTGTGTCTATCTTACTAACCCCCAGGTGCACCAAGGGTAGAGTGACACGCACCATGGTGTATGCACCATACATCAAGAGGTATCTCTATCGTATGAACATATTTACAATGAATACATGAAGTAAGCTGTATACTCATCTATATGTATATTGATACTTATGCCAGAGACAGATGGTCCTATGAGTCCAACATCCTGGCCTGTCTGCACATGGAGGAGATGGAGGAGGTACAATGATGTATATAGTATATATGTATATATATATATATAATGTTATACACATTATAGAGGTATCTAAGGTTTATCCACCCTGGCCTGTCTGCACATGGAGGAGATGGAGGAGGTACCATATTGCATATGTATATATATATTACACACACACACACATAAATATATTTATATAAATGTATTTATATAAATATATCTATAACTTTGGGTAAATACATATATATAGAGAGGTCCTGGCCTGTCTGCACCTGGAGGAGATGGAGGAGGTACTCTCTCTCTCTCTCTCCCTCTCTCTCTCTCTATATATATATAGATGGAGAGAGAGAGATGTATTCATATAATGAATATCTATATCCTGGCCTGTCTGCACCTGGACGAGATGGAGGAGGTACCTATAGATGTAATGTATATATATGTATATACTATATATATACACGTTATAGTAGAGGTATCCAATGGATATTATCCATAGTATATATATCTGGCCTGTCTGCACATGGAGGAGGTGGAGGAGGTACTCTCTCTCTCTCTCTATATATATATATTAATATATATGTAGATGGAGAGAGAGAGATGTATTCATATTATAATATTTATATCCTGGCCTGTCTGCACATGGAGGAGATGGAGGAGTTATGTATGTAAATATGACATTCATAATAGTTACTACACACACATATATTTATAGGTGTATTTATATGTATATATATATATAATTTATAGGTATATTAATCTTTATGTGTATACATATATATATAGAGGTCCTGGCCTGTCTGCACATGGAGGAGACGGAGGAGGTACTCTCTCTCTCTCTCTCTCTCTCTAAATATATATGGATAGATGGAGAGAGAGATATGTATCCATATAATGAATATCTCTATCCTGGCCTGTCTGCACATGGAGGAGGTGGAGGAGGTACAAGGATGTATATAACATACACAATAGTTAGTACACACACATATCATAGGTGTATTAATAGTTATATTTATCTTTGTGTATATACATATATATAGAGAGGTCCTGGCCTGTCTGCACATGGAGGAGATGGAGGAGGTATATATATATACATATATATGACATATATACATGTATATGTATATAGATAGGTATCTACTATTGAGGTCTTGGCCTGTCTGCACTTGGAGGAGATGGAGGAGGTGTATATATCTATATATACTCTCTCTCTCTCTCTCTCTCTCTCTGTGTGTGTCTCTCTCCCCCTCTCACCCTTAGGCCTTCCTTGCCGACCAGCACTTCAGCATGGCACCCTTCCCACCTGCATGGGCTACAGGTATATATGAAAACAAGTGAATATACGAGTGTACACTATAATGGTATACCCCTTCTATTCAATGTTAACCATAGGCCCCAGGAAGGGTAGGTGCCCCCCCTCCATGTACATTGGCCACATCGAGAGGCCTGACCCCTGGGAGGGACAGTTGTGCCAGTGAGTACTGAAATATATTATATTTGTATATATGTATATCATATTGGAGGGACAGCTGTGCAGGTATCAGATATATTGATATATATGAGTATTCAGTAAGTGTACTATAGATTACATCGAGAGGCCTGACCCCTGGGAGAACCAGCTGTGCAAGTGAGTACAATAATGTATTGTATATATGTATGTATGTGCTCCAGATGTATATATAATATATGTACTTTGTAGTCTTGAAGGGATGTCTGCATTTGTGCTTATAGTATACCTGAGTCCTGTGACTACCGGTTGTGCAAGTGAGGACTACTTACCCTCTCAGTTAATGATAATTATAGTTTACTTGGCACTCTGACTGGACACATGATAATACGCATTTATATACATATACGTAAGTATATACAGGTAAATACTATTCACTGTCTCACCCTTAGTGATGGCACCCTGACTGACTCCATGTGCTTCCTCTCCCTCTCCCTCCCTCTCTCTCTCTCTCCCTCTTACATTCAGTGATGGCACCCTGACTGGCTCCATGTTCTGGGGACCTGTCACCAGATACATATTCAGGTATGATATACTTATAATTAATCATGAAATTGATCAAATGTATATATACTTAGCTGAAGTAGTATATATCATTATATCCATGTTCTGGGGACCTGTCACCAGATACATATTCAGGTACAGTTTCTCATTCATATTCTATATACATGTATTCATATGTGTGTGAATCCTACCAAAGCGATGGCTCCATGGGCCGTATCACACTATATACAAGAGAAATACTTTGTACATAGTATGTAATCCTATGAGAGTGTATACGTATCATACTCATTATCCTTACATCAGTGATGGAAACCATGGGCCGTATCATGTTCCCGATACATTCCATATATATATATATACATATATATATCATATATGTATATATATGCATGTCTCACTGTAGTGATGGTTCCATGGGCCGTATCACACTATATACAATATACATTCTATGTACATAGTATTCCTGTAAAAGTGTATTCTAATTATCCTTACCCCAGTGATGGATCCATGGGCCGTATCATGTTCCAGATCAGGGCAGCCAGGCCATGCAGAAAGGTATTGGCATCTGTACATACAGTGCATTGCATTCATATGCATCAATAGTTATATATATATACCAATGCAATACTCATCTATACTCTCTATATATACATATTGCTAACCCTTAGGGCACCAAGCTGCACTCCATGCTCAGAAGGGCATCCCTCTCTCTCTCTCTCTATACATATACTCACTCTATATGTATACTCATCTTAGGGCACCAAGCTGCACTCCATGCTCAGAAGGGCATCCCTGGAGAGACCGGACCCATGGTGTGAGAACCTGTGCAGGTATATGCTCATATGTACCTCCCACCCGTGTATGTATGAGAACTGTTAGTACATATATACGTGCTCTAACCTCAAGTGATGGCACCATGTGTGGCACCCTCTTCGACATGCCCTCTTCCTCTCTCTCTCTCTCTCTCCCTCTCTACGTATATTATATGATTACATTATGTGTATACTCACTCCAAGCGATGGCACCATGTGTGGCTCTCTCTTCGACGTTCCACACACTACCCTGCCCACCCCCACCAAGACTAGGTATTAGTCTCTCTCTCAATATGTATATATATGGTATTTATATTCATGTGCTAACTCTCAGTGATCTGCCCACCCCTGCCAAGACCAGGATGGTGACACCCCCACAGGGCAGTGGTATTGGCATTAACCATTGAGACATCTGAATAGATTATGTATTGTACTTGATAGAGTGTCTAATATGCATTATAGTTACTATCAAGACTAGGATGGTGACACCCCCACAGGGCAGTAGAATCGGTGTCAACCACTAAATGTGTTTGACCTGTAAATAGACTAGAATGAATATGTAGTGGAGATCCCTGATGGTATCTGTGATCATTGGGATAGTTGGGTCGGATAATTCCATAGTACCTGGTAAATCACACAATGCAAAGTTGAGACTCATCACCACTACATCGTTCGCCTAAGGGAAATATACACACAAAACTCTATTCTATACACACATGATGCACTCACTCCGCCATATCCTTGAGAGCGAGGTATGCTGTTCCCTGCCAGTCACTCACGTCTGCTCCCGGATACTGGAACTCTATATACACCCTGTCCCAGTCTAGCGTGGTATCACTAAGATACAGCAGAGCAGGGGTACCAACCACACTCACACATCTCTCTCTCTCTCTCTCTGCACTACCAGTGTCACAGAGAGTCACACGCAGAGTGTCACCCTCACCCCCACCAAGGCTAGGGGAGGTAGACACAACAAGAGCAGGCACACTCATCGCGTAGGCTGCTGAGTAGAACCGCGTGGAGTCCACATTGGCACATAACAGTGTCTGGTAAGGGGTGGTCAACGTTGTGGACGAAGGATACACGGGTAGGGATATGTGAGTTGACACATGGTAAGTGGGGGAGACGACGACCTTCTCCGCAGTCTCCGATGCATATAGGACATCAGTGGCGTTGTGAGCGTAGTATGCAACATCAGAGGCCAGGAGGGTGAGCGCAGAGGTAGCTGCATCCACAGAGTAGACATCAAACACCCTATCATCAGAGAGGGTGTCACTACCGTCTGACTCAGCGATGCCGTCTACACTGACGACCACATCGATACTAGGATCCCCTATCCACTCTTCCTCAAAGGACACTGAGACAGTACCTCCTGCTAGACCCACAGGGAGAGAGTCCGGTGCAGAGAGAGAGAAGTGGGGCACGGGGAGCGAGGGGGAGAGTACCGGTGACCCTCTCTCAGTGGATAGAACAGAGGAGAGACCAGAGTCTGCTAGGGTCACACCAGGGCATGGTGTGCTACTAGAGGATGTTCCGGACTCTATAAGTACACCAGTACTAGATGTTGTAGTGTGCGGTAGAGTCAGGTCCTGCTCTGAACTGTCACAGTAGTAGGTGGAGGTGGGGGTGCCAACATCGGCTTCTGTCCCTAAGAGTCAGATGCGTTACTAATCGCATATGTATTCCAAAACCGCAATCAAATGGAAAGGTATCACTGCATGTCTACATCACTCGTACTGATGTTATCTCTAATAATGTACCTATGAGTCTAAACTCCCCAGTTGTAGATGGAAGAGTACGGAAGAACTGGGCCGTACGTCCAACGTCATGCTGAGAGCCATGGCTGGAGTAGTTGCAAATGCGAAGAGATCCTATTTGTTAGACTACTAGACTACACGACGAATAGAAGCACCAGGTAGTACCTACAAACTTGTCAGCTGTCTCTGGGTCTGTGCTGGTTCCATCCTCATCTGCGGGTACCCTTGCCCACAGTCTAAGCACAGCGCCAGAGGGGGCCTTAAGGGTAAGAAGAGGACCTATGTCCAGATACGTGTGAATGGAACGACGAGAGAGACTAAGTAGAGGTTGAGTTAGAATAGTCGATAAGTAATCATACCTCCCCTCCAAAGCACTCAGCGACACTGTCTGCGAGGCCAGTTACAGCGAGACCGACCCTATCTCCAGAGGCAAAACCTGATGTAAGTACCTGAATATATATACCAACATGTGTATGTATGATTGATGCAAAGTGAGTATTCTCTCACCTACTGGAAGGGGTTCACTGTACTGGGCAGCAACTACACACTCTGGGGCTGCCTGTGATCAGTAAAGATATATCTTGTTACTCATGGTATAGTACAAAGACTATATATTTATGGTAGTGCAGTATATAGCGTTGTACAGTGTACCTTCGTACCACCCTTTGCGTATGTTACAGCTCCAGTCAGTATCTTGTAATCATACCAGAATAGCCTGAACACCCTAAATGAATGACATATCACTAGTATACCTTACTGCCACACTTATCATACGTCACAGCCCCGTTGCCCACTGTGAATAGTCCCATTATCACTTACAATACCTCATCTTAATTATCTGAATCATACCTTACTGCCACCCTTTGCGTATGTCACTGCTCCATTAGTCACTGTGGACAGACCTATCTCCAGTTGGAGAGAGAGACTGGCAGTGGTGGTGGGGTTGTCAAGATAGAACAACGTGCCCTCGGAGACAGCGGATAGAGAGATCTCCACAAGAGCCTGGAAGGTAAGATATAAGAAATATCATGGACGAAAATATGTGAATACATATATATATATATATATGCACAGAAATCAAAGTAGAAGAGCATGTCCTCTGAGACAGCAGATAGAGAGACATCTACCAATGCCTAGGTGAGAGAGACATCACCACCGAATGTATAATGCTAGTCCATAGCAACATCTGTGAATGTATGGAATAGAATATTCCCAGTCCCACCTGTCCGTATAGTGGGTACTCCTCTGTTCCGAGTGTCACAGATGCACAGACGGTAGGGTCAATGTCAGTCACAGTCTGGTGTTAGTCGTTTGTCTATACACTACAAGCAGAAGACACTACAATGATAACACTTGAAGGTTGTTTCCTCCGGTGTTAGAACCTCCCTCTAAGTGGATCACTGCTGTGAAACTGTCAATGCATATGTAAACAACTAACCTGCAACGGGAAGAACCCCACACTGACAGGGTCAGACTCTGCCTCCAGGCCTAGGTCTCCAGTCCCATGGGCCAGTCTGATACCGTACTGGTAGGAAGAGTCCATGGCTGAGAAGAGGAAGTTGCCCGTCACATCCTAGAAATTAGAACACTATTGAGGGAATTAGCAGATGACAGAGACTAGCAATTGACTAGAGGAAGAGTCCATGGCTGAGAAGAGGAAGTTGCCTGTCACATCCTAGAAGTTAGAATAATTGTGAGGAGTTGAAACTCCAATGTAGATATACATACGAAGAATATGATGATCCCATGGCTGAGAAGAGAACGTTGCCAGTGACATCCTGAGTATAAGAATCAAAGAAGTATTGATTCACTAGTGTCTAATAATCCGCTGAGTAATAGTATTATACTATCACTCATAATGGTACTCACATGGTCAGAGCTGGCCTTATACGTGTACAGGTGGCTCTTGTCTGGGTTGTCAAATGCCTCCTGTACATTTGCCCTGTCTATAACCATGGTCCCGTAGTAGTCATCGTCCTCCTCGTCCTCCTCCCTGCTGTCAATCGAGTAAGAAAGAGAGACTCCACATAGAGTTGTTATTCGCGTAAATGCAAATGATATCGAGTAAGTAATAGGAACATGGAGTAGTTACGTACCCAGCAATGAACTCGTACTGGGGGTAGATGTCTGCGATTCCACCATCAAGTCCATAGACACTGAAGTAGAAGTCGCCAGGACCCTTCTGAGATATTAACAGAAGATACAGAATCAGTTCATATAGTATGTCACTTCAAGGATAATGACTAGTGTAGAGTTGCATGTATGTATATATATACCTGCTTGTCGAAGTGCTTGTACTTGCAAGTGTGTCCACTGTCTGTGCACTGGATGCGGCGCCAGTAGTAGCCTAGAGTGAGCTTGACATGAAAGAAATGGTGAAATAGTCACTATCTATTGACATGGTAGTACACTAGAGAAGACGTTGGAAAGTGCTGGCATTGAAATCACTGATCCTATACCCATAAATGTAATACTATTCATATATGCCTCCCCTAAATGGCTGTCCACATGGAGGGTGTCATATACATATGCATATGATACCCTATATATACTATATATATATATACATACATACCTCCTCTGAATGGGTGGCCACTCTGCCACATGTAGGGGGTCATATACATATGTATATGAATACTATGTATACTATATATATATACATACCTCCTCTGAATGGGTGTCCACTCTGCCACATGTAAGGTGTCATGTATGGCTCTGGGTCACTGCCGAATCCATCGTTGTTGGGATCGTGGAAGGAAGTGACCTAAGAGTGAGGAATAATGGTATACACGAAATCAATGCGGTACCACGGAATGTTTGTGGTATGTACCTGCATTGTCACTCTGTCACGCTATACAACATGCGTCGAGTTCCCAAATACATATAAACTCTGTGTATGCATATACTATATCTACCAGCAGAACTATTAGTATACCAATCTATACATATGTATATACCTGCATCCTCACTCTGTCATGCTCCACAACTGGTATCATGACACTGTCCCTGTCCTCAAGGATGTCTGGGGTTACTAGGAAGAACCGAAAACACGCCGAAACATATTATTGATATATATGCACTAACACAAATCCATCACATAATTGTATGTGCTGATACATACCTGATGCAAGGCCAGAAGCCAGACCTGCGTCTGGGAGGAAGAGAGTCTGGCGGTGAGTAAGATGGGTGTACACCATGTACTCATATCACAACCTGTGTTACACTCAATATGGACAAAGACACCATCTAGTAGTACAATGAGAGAGCATAGTACGCGTAATCATGTATATATAGAACTATACATACCTGTGTCACTCCCTCAATTGGTAGTGACACCATGTACTGTGCCCATGGTACAGCTTGCACTAGTACAAGAGAGTCAGCGCCACCTGGGTAAGATCCATCGCATAGAGTCAGCGCATATTGAGTGGAGGAAGGAAGAGGTAGGTACAAACAAGTATTGTACATACCGTTTGAAGTGAGTGGCCCACTGAACTGCCCGGTCAGCACCTCGGGCCACCTGGGGGTAGAGAAGAGATACACCATATAGATTCTTCATACACCGGATGACACTGTAGATACGTATATATAGAGAAATCTGGACACTGAGACTCACCAGCTGAAGTCGATAGTGATGTCTATGTGATTCCCGTCGTGCACTGTGGGCACCACCTTGCGACACGTGCCCTGCTCCCTGGGGGTCAGACATACTAGAAGTATATATATACACACATATGATAAGATAGTCACAGATACTAAAACTACAACGTTACCACTGCAGTATGACTGTGGTAATATGAATTATATCAATGGAAATATGCTACTGTTGCTGCTCTTCTCTCTACATATATATATCCATATATCCCACCTTGTACATAGATCGTTCACAGCAGTGGTGGGGAAGTATGTGTACTCGGGGTCCTGCCAGTAGGCAATGCTCTCGTAGAGCTGGACCTGAGGGTGAGACATGTGTGCCTGGCGCAAAACATATATATAGATACATTATACATAGAATTCTTGCAGCACATTTTGAATTATGTAAATGATATGATATGGTCAGAAGAGGGGTTGCGGCAGACGCCAACGCTACAATGGTTCAGTGAAATCTGTATATATGCTATATGTAGTGTGTAGGTGGCCTGAATGAACACTACTTCTACCTTAAACTTGCATGTATCTTGTGCGAGCCATGTGTAAGTGGAGACATCACCAAATGCCAAGTCAGTCGTATCCTCATAGATCTTGACAATGGTGCACTCATTGGTAAAGGACTGGGTATTAGGAAGTAGTAACAAGGCTCTTACATTATGTCATACATTGAGCCAATACAAAATACGTAAACATACCGTCTGTCAACATATACACATGCAAATATCATAGTGATAATATATGTATTGGATTGTGAATACATATAGTACATACCTGATCGTCGCAGTCTGTCACAATGGTGGTGGGATACCAACTGGTGTCTGGAAGTAAGATTAGTGTATATGTGTGTTTCTTGATGAATCTGGGAGTGAGAAAGACTATCAAAGTAAGGAGTCACAATTTAACATACTGGAGAAGTATTACTCACCATCATGAAGTCAATGTGAAATACTAATAGAATATGTCTTTAGCTACAACTCACCGTCGTCAAAGTGGTGCTGGGTCATGGTGAAGTCCTGGCGTCAGAAGGGGGAACTTTAAGTTGAAGTCTTCAACTATATATGACACTATAATGCCACCTAAACACACTATTCTGCTCACAATGTACGGTAACAAAGTAATACTGTGAGAGTCATTGACAACGTACATAGTTGAATGCCGTGAATCTGTTCCTGTAGGGCAGAACCAGATCAGACTCAGTCTTCCAGTCAGCTGGGGTTAGCTATCGCGTAGAAACCGCTGCACCAGTATTGCATAACCACATAATCACATTTCTGAACACTTAGGCCATCTGGTGGATACATAATTTGATGAAAACATGAAGCTATGCATGGTGAGAAAAAGAGAATGTCGAGGTAGAGAGAGACATGAAGAGAGAGAGAGAGACACCACGTACAGAAGTCCTGGTCGCCTAAACAACCACTGCATAGTGAGCATGGGAGGGATATCTCCAGGACTCTCTCTGGACCATAGGAGTAGGGCAGGCCTGGGGTCAAACACTGCGGGATTACATAAACACTAGATTGTAAATGTATACATATAGCTCATAACATGTATATTGTTTGACAATTACCTGGAATCTCAACTACTCCAAGTAGCTTGGCCTCTGGTATGTCAAACTCCACATCCACAGCAAAGTCAGTGGAGTACTCAAGGCAGCCATCCTTGCAGGCACCCTAATGTAAGAGAAGACTCGTATATATATCACAATTCTCACATAAGTGAGTCATATATTGCCGTATAGTCAGTGGAGTACTCAAGGCAGCCATCCTTGCAGGCACCCTAGGATGAGAAGACTCGTATATATATCACAAGTTACACAGAAGTGAGGCATATTGCCTGATAGGCACTGGAGTACTAGGAAATAGCCGCAATTACAGGCACCCTAGGATTAAGAAAAGGTAATACACTCTAATGAAAGTATGAATGCAATAAATACAATGTATGCCACGTAGAGATCGCTGACCCTACCTCTGTGACATCGACGTGTAGCTCAACAGAGGCATTGGGCATTATACACAAGAAGAATATCACTCTTCAATATAGTACCAGGGTACTCTCATATAGCACAGTATGCGGTATACACAGTATATCATACCTCTGTGACGTCGACGTGTAGCTCGACAGAGGCAGTTGGCTTCAGTTCCACCCCAAACCCAAGGAAGGAGAACCCGAGGGATAGGTCAGTGCCAGCCCTGGAATGTGAGTCCAAGAATATACATAAGAATATATATACAAATAATGTATACATAAGAATACAGATACAAATGCAGACATACTGTAAACACACTGGTGTGTATGTGCTGGGGGCACAATCACACGACATGCATATATATGTATTGTCATACACTGTACCAACCTGGCCACAAATGATAGTGCGTACTCCGGTGTTGACATGTATGTGGTTGATATGGGCTGGGTGGAGTCGGAGATGTCAACAAAGCCAGCTGGGGTGAGAGAAAACAAGAGAGGAGACACATTCATCTATGAAGACTATATCTGATCACAATGAAATGATCACAACGACTATATAGTATGGGTAATGAAATACTGCATAGGTGGAGTCGGAGATGTCCACAAAGCCAGCTAGGGTGAGACTATTACAGTGATATATAAGTATGATATTCAAATATAGATTCACACAATACAGCATATCTCTATGGGTTGGGTACTAATATACCTGACTCTGTGTAGTCCACCCCCCACGTGTAGTTGCCACTGCTGATGTACTCGAACTCCTGCTTAAACTGGGGGTAAGACAGAGGAAGACAATGGAATACTTACTCGTACACCTACTTGTACTCTTGATTACGTACAAGTACTTATAGTATATACAATATATGCATACCATCATCTTCTCAAGTCTATGCTGGGAAATTAATCAAGGTACTGTCCAATACAAATATATTGATGTACTAATACATCTGGTTATGGTAAAGCATTCTTATGAAAAGTACCTCCATCTCCTCAAAGTCTATGCTGGCAAAGGCATCAACCATATATTCATATCTTTCTGCATATATGAATTGGTATCGACATGGATAGGAAAATATCACTGTGAGTAATATCACACCTCCATCTCCTCAAAGTCTATGCTGGCAAAGGCATCCATGCTGGCACTCAACTCCAGGGAGAAGTCGAGGGCATCACCTATATTATAAGAGAAGAAATACCAGAAGGGAAGTAGTAAATATGCAGAATATAGGTATACATTGGCATCATACTGTATAGGGACACAACTCCAGAGAGAAATCAAGAGAGTCGCCTTAATGGTTAGAAAATGCCTTGAGAGTGACAACAGAAGAGCTACAACAGTATATACTAAGGGCACAATACATACTAATGACAGTTCCCACATTGCACAGCATAGTAGTAGTAATAATATATATATATCGATAATTAGGGGTAGTATACAAAGTACCTACAATTGGCAGTCCCCACATGGCGTCCAGGTCAATGACAGGTACTTCAACCCTGAGGATAAGGACAGCCAATATATAGTATATCCATAATGTCTATCGGGTCTTGTCCTGCTAGATAACACAATGACTACATATACTGAGCTCTAACTATATACCAGTTGTACCTGAACTCGACCTCCTCCAGCAGTTCAATGTGTAATAGGAAGGATAATCAGCACAATGCTATCATACTGAACATTCACTTAGGAACCACAGAGTATTAGTTGTCACCTGAACTCCACCTCCTCCAGCAGTTCAATATCCACCTGGTAACTGAGGGAGACATCATAGGCAGCAGTGACCACAAGACTGTTATTAGAGTCGCGAATGGCCAATAATACATAAACAGCTCATTAATAGACTGGGGTTAGATATATATACTCTATATATAATATATATAGATCGATGAGTGACAAGTCATAGGTAGCAGTCACCACTAGGCTAGAGTTGGTGTGACAAATAGCAAATATATAGGCATAACAACTCGATGGTAGCTACAGTATACAACTATGTCCTTAGACACTAATATAATATATACGTAAATTGTGGTACTATATAACAAAGAATATGCGTAAATTATACATATAGTACATATGTTGAGAGAGAAAGACAGAGTCATACCGCATGTGATCCACATTGGGCACAGGGTGGAACAAGGATATGCCGGAGAGATCCAGCTCAAACTCAACCCCAGCATAGAGCCAACCGAAGTTGCTGAAGTTAGGATTGAGTAAACGAGATGAGAACAATTGTTATTCTCAGTGCTCTACTATACTCAAACTCTACTTGAAGAATGGTACTAAAATAGTGTTTAAGCGATATGTCCCCTCTTACTTTGGGAATGAAATGCTGCCAATCAAGGCATCTCTAAAGACGGGCTTGAATGGATTGTATATGCTGAAGTATATATAGTGAACATATACGTATATATACTAGCGAATTCTTACTTTGGGAATGATATGCTGCCGATCAAGGCATCGCCAAAGACAGTCTCAAAGTCATCAAAGACTGGCTGGTATATAGGGGCCTGTTATGAGTGCAATAGAAAAGATACCTACATACAACATATATTAGTGTACATAGAGTAACACAATGTCTCAAAGTCATCGAAGATTGGCTGGTAGATGGGTGCCTGAGATGAGGGTAATGGCCATCACATGATCATTCACATGTATCATAAAACACAAATAGAGTCATATCCATCAGAGACTGGGTAAAGTGAATATTCTTCTGTATATACCTGCTTGTCATAGTCGTAGCTGACACTCCACACTATGTGTTACTCATGTCACACCATATACATGTTGCGACATATCATATTCATACTAGAGACGTACAATATACACACTATTTTGAACCTGAAGTGGTGATACTGATACTATACATATTTATACCTGATTGTCATATATTTATACCTGATTGTCATAGTCGTAATTGACACTCCACACCCCATGGGCACCAGCAGACACGTCGATGTCAGGGACAAGGCCCTTGAGAGGGGTTGCTCTACAGTTAGATATACATATAAACAGAAGTACTATGTATATGTAATGTATAGATCTCATTCATATATATATATATATGTACTGACACATCAATGTCAGGGACCAGACCTCTGAGGGGAATGGGGTATACCCATATGTGTTCAATGGACATGCATACATTAGTCATACACATCATTGTGGCAATAGGTATCCAATCACACACCGAGCCACAACGTGTAGGTCCTGCAACACGCAGAACATGTCATATATATACATTGTCCTCTTTATACAATACAATGGCCAGATGAGACTTGTCACATACCGTGCCACAACGTGTAAGTCCTGCAACACGCTGAACATGTCAGTCGGGACACAGGGCATGGAGAGAATAGGGGCAGAGCGTGGTCCAGAGAGAGAAAGACGGGATGCATCAACGACTGAGGTTTGACGAAGTACTCAACACGCATAGACTACAATATTCATGTAGATCTAACAAGAAGAGTGAGAATTGTAATAGGTATTTATATATTGTATAGTATTATTATTAATTTACATGGGGACAGAGGGACAGGGCCAGAAGGGGGGGGGGTAGTAGATACAACAGAACACAACTGGAATACTATATACATACATGTATACTGCCACTGTAATACCTGCATACTTGGCCCCAGCTAGTGACACTGCAACAATCAGTATAATATATGATCTGAGTATAGTATTATACACATACTGTGTTATCGATATATCTGGGCATATGTTAGTATATTATACCCGCATACTTGGCCCCAGGTAGGGACACTGCAAACTGAACTCAATATGAATACTATATACATATTTGTATATATAACCTATATACTACCTGCATACTTGGCCCCAGGTAGGGACACTCCAAACTGGTGCTGGTGCTCGGATGACAGAGACACCAGCTCCTCCAGCACTGTGTGGTAGGCATCAGCAGAGAGGGAGGCAGTGAGGGTGGTGTCCCCCTGATGTAAGGGGTAGAGGAATACTACTTATAGAAAGAGTAAATAGTATGGTACACATATAGAGAGAAATAGTAATACGTTCTTGTATTCATGGAGAGATAGGGCAGGGCGAACTCCGTTAATCAGTGGGAGGAGAGGTCTACTTAAACTGAGAGAGACGGAGTTATACCAATAGAAATACCTCACAGTACTCATTGACTTATTGTAATACCTATAATACTAGTATATATATATATATATACGTCATGATACTCACGGAGAGTGAGGTATGTATGGCCTCTGTTGAGCAGTGGGAGGAGGGATATATATATACAATTGTATATATATATACAATGAGTGTAAAACATCAATTTATTCATTGAGTGAAAATGATGGATGGTCTCTGTTGAGCCGTGGGAGGAGGGACAAATATATTTATAAATATATATATATATATATGTAGAGAGAGAGTGACATATGTATATATATATATATAGAGAGAGAGAGAGAGAGAGAGAGAGAGATGATAGCAATACCTCCTTGTACTCATTGAGAGTGAGGGATGGATGGTCTCTGTTGAGCAGTGGAAGGAGGGTAATTCAATCTATACTGAAGGAGTGATACATATATGTATATACCTCATGGTACTCATTGAAAGTGAGGGATGGATGGTCTCTGTTGAGGAGTGGCAGGAGGGGGGTGCCGTGCATGGATGTATGGACAGAGTGGGTGGCTAAGAGTCAGTACACAACTATAAGACAAAACAACAAATAGAGTATTGGAGACAGAGAGGGAAAGAGATAGAGAGAGAGAGACCGAGATGATGGAGATAGATATACAAGAAAGAATTGAGAAAAGGAAGGAACAGTGAGAGAGACAGCAAGTGACTGGAGGTAGGGGGAGAATATAGGAGAGAGAATTGAAGGAAGGAGAGTGATGGAAGGTTGGGGGGGGGGGGGGGGGGGGGGGGGGGGGGGGGGAAGGAGGGGGGGGGGGGGGGGGGGGGACATGGAGATCGCATATATCTACAGGGTATGTCTGTGCTATACGCTGTACCTGTGAACTTAGTCTCTGTTGTGTCAAAGAGTCTCATGACCACCGCCATGACACAGATCAGAATGGCAGTCACATGCAGGGGCATGCCTGGTGTGGGTGTCAGGGACTGTGTATGCGCCATAATACATGAACATATACATATCACCCACCCTCGTTAGCCCACAGACCCACTGCCAGCACCAGCACACCCAGACACCGGTAGGCAGGGGAGCCAGGCCTCAGGATGACAGGGAACCAGGCTGGGGGTGAGACACATACAGCCACACTATGCTCAGATACTGAGACAGACACAATAGGTATACACTCTGTAAAGCTATACCTACTAGTACAGCTTCAACTGTATAGATACATAACTATATAACTATATATAGATACACATATAGCCTGTCTGACCTGGGAACAGGATGGGCAGCAGAAGTACAATGCCACACAGGGCAAAAGGGGTCAGCACCCTGGGGTCAGAGTCAACACAGCGGAAGTCTATTCATATATACTTATATAGTACAATTAAAGAAATCCTTATACAGAATCCAAGTGTTACAAATGGTACTTAGCTATGGGTACCTCACTATATAGTATATAGTATATAGTGTATATACATAATAGAAATATGGCATATGACGTCTGCACTATATACATATGCATACATCTACACATGGTACCTTGCTATTGGCACCTCACTCCTGAGGATGCGCTTGTCCTCGGCCCTGCTCAGCAGGGAGTGGGCCTGGGGGGAGAGACAGAGAGCATGTCTCTGACTCTACATACTCAGAGCTGACTGCTTCCTCATGTATATATACATATGTCCATACCTGCTTTCCCTTTCCCTTGTGGTAGTCCACCACTCTCTCCCTCAGCCACTCCATCCTGGGGGTGAGGGGCACGATACTATATGTATATATGTGTCTATCCACATCCTCACATTGCCACATATATGTATCTCCCTCGGCCACTGCATTCTGAGGGGTGATGGGGCAGAGGTAGAGTGTGCTATACACATATATACACATGTACTGTCCATGGTACCTGTGTGTGTTGGCCCCTGTGTTGAGGAAGAGTGGGGCTGACCCCAGGATGGCTGTGACCTGGGTGACCAGGGAGTCAGAGGGGGAGTGGCTGGGGTGGGGGAGAGAGAAAGAGAGTCAGAGGGGGA
>BDIP01000577.1:0-16766 GCA_003568945.1 Kipferlia bialata
CCCCTTTTGTGCCCCCCCCCCCCCCTCCCCACCACCACCCGCTATTTTTCTCTCTCTCTCTCTCCTTATTAATGTATGTATATATGTATAGTGAAATGTCTAATATGAAGGCTCCCACACCACCACCACCCGCATTGTGTCCCCTGTTAGACCCTCTTTCTCTCTCTCTCTCTCTCTCTTATACTTAGGCTCCCACACCACCACCACACGCATTGTGTCCCCAGTCAGACCCTCTAGAGGGTCTAGACCCTCTGCCGCAGGGTATACACTGGGTGGCAATGGGTCAGCAGCACTGCCATTCGTACAGACACAGGTATTAGTATATATATAGAATTGGGCAAAGGTAAATATATTAACATTGGGTGGCAATGGGACTGCTGCTCTGCCATTCGTACAGACACAGGTACATTTGTAAATACATATCGACATATATAAAGATATATAGATTGATAGAGATATTGATATTTACACCCTGTGGAAATGGGACAGCTGCTCTGCCATTCGTACATACTCAGGTATACAACACATTTACTAGGGATACTAGGCCTAGTAAGGCGTCTTGTATATATTTTTATATATGTATATATGTCACCCCAGACCATCCGTTCAGATACAGTATATATATATATATATATATAATACTGTGTACTGAATATCTCTCTGTCTCACCCCAGACCCAGACCATCCGGCCAGACTCACACTATGTATTAAATAGATTGTGTTCAGTATACAATATGCATAATACACTATATTAATACATTTACTTATATTACATGTCTCACCCCAGACCCAGACCATCCGGCCATACTACCTCTGTATATATAATGTACCATGCGACCATGATTACAGTATACTAAATGCTTTCATATATATATATATGCAGTATATATATATCTATATTTATCATAATTATATGTCTCACCCCAGACCCAGACCATCCGGCCAGACGGCACCACATTCGGAACAATGACCAGGGGTATAGAATAGTATATTAATACATTAGTATATATAGAAATATAAAGTGATAATAAATATTATATGTATTCGGAACAACAACTAGAGGTATAGAATAGTATATTAATACATTAGTATATAAATATATTAATATTGTATACATCATATATATATAGTAGTGATATTGTACATACACATATGGATGTGTGTATTCGGAACAACAACTAGTGGTGTAGATGATTCGCTCTAATGGTGTTTGTATCGACATGTAGTTCCCATTTTGTTAACGCATAGGTACAGAGGACCACATAGGAACCCGTGCGTACTTAATTACTCGATCCTCTCTAGTGATTCCACTATATGTGAATTCTTATGCTCTATATACTAACCCTATAGGCACCGATGACCACACCCATACCCGTGTGTATGGCCAGAGAGACACCTTTGCAGGCGCAGGGTTCCATGCACTGCCAAAGCAGGAGGTATAGCAGGGGTATATATATTTGAAATGCATATTATATATATATATATATATGATTCCTCTTCAATAATAATGGACCAGAGGCACAGGGTTCCATCCACTGCCAAAGCAGGAGGTAATGAATGCGTAGATATATATATGTATATTGCTATATATATATATGTCTTATATATATGTACATACATATACCTAACCCCAGCCTGTGGAGTAGACCCAGGAGCAGTTGACTGGATACATACATATCTTTGTGTGTAAAGTATATACTACGCATACATATGTATATATAACTATGTACTAATATCCCAGCCTGTGGAGCAAACCCAGGAACAGTTGACTGGGTGGACATGTCGGCCTGTCATACCCAGTGGTACTCAGGTACATATGCATGACTGCATAAGTGCAAATATTGTATATAGTAAATAGTATGTATTTGGTATACTAGTTGACTGAGTTGGACATTTAGTGAGTAGTAATATATCAATTTTCTATATACTTCCCTTACCCTTGACCCCCCTTGCCCCTTTGTTCCTGAACATCTCCCTCTCTCTCTGTATACATAAATACCCTAACACTAGACCCCCCGTGCCCCTCTCTTCCTGGGGTGTGATGGAGAGTACCCAACTGAGCTACTAAGCGCTGGATCAGAGGGTATGTTGTCAATTGTTAATATATCGATGTACCTGCTAGTTTTTACAATATTCAACGCTAGTACATAATAGTTGTTGTTGTTCTACAGTATAATACTCATTGATATGCTATGTATCATAGAAGAAGCAGAAGACGAGTTAGTCTTTCTCACCAACCAGGTTCCTACGTTGCCCAGTTTGTGGGCAGGCTCTGTGTGTCCAACCAACCCACACCCTCCCTGTCACTCCCACCAGCCCTGCAGCAGATGTCATACACATGTACGTTATAATTATCTACTTGTATGCATTCTATACTTATGTATACTATACATTCTATATGAATATGTATGTGTATTTCCATCATTATCTGTGTTACTCCCACCTGCCCTGCAGCAGATGTCATACACATGTACGTATTGTTTACTATCATGGATGTTTGCTTGTATGCACTAATGCGTCGCGTAAATGTATGCTGTTTACTGGTCAATCATGCTCAATTTTTGCTAACATCTCAGGCGCCGTTGTGGACACTGGCTCTGATAGGAAGAGTATCTATGTCAAACTACTCAACGGTCAGGGGATGCTGGAGCCAGGTATACATATTGGCAGAAAGATAGTGTGTCATATATAGATTGAGAGAGACAGGGAGTATATCAGTATCATCGACTGTCAGGTATAGAATACATGTGTTCATACACAGTATCAGTCTCTTTCTCTCTCTCTCTCTCTCTCTCTCTCTCTCCCTCTCTCTATGTATATATATATTCTGTATCATTCTAGGCTCAGAGAAGCATGTCATTACCAGATCTCCCCACACCCCCCCCCTCCCTGTCTCCCTATCTCTCTCTTCCCCTCTCTTTGTGTGTTTGTATGTATTTACACTCACCCAAGGCTCTGAAAAGCACGTCATTGTGCATGTCTCTCTCTCTCTCTCTCTCCATCTTTCTATATATATTTATATATATGTATGTGTGTGTGTGTGTGTGTGTGTGTGTGTGTGTGTATATCTCTTCTAACTCTAGGCTCTGAGAAGCATGTCATAGCCCAGGTCTCTCTGCCCATAGACCGAGTTGGGACAGAGACAGTAGAACTGCCATTCACGTCACAGGTTGGACTACTTGTATCATGTATTCCACACACACATATATATGTAGTATTTGCAAATCATCATTATCATATACATATATACGTATGTGTATGTGTATACAAATATGGTTGTACTAGTACTCTGTGTACTTTGCAACACTATAGCTGTAATCACCAACCCCAGGACCGTCTGTTCTTGTGAGTTATACCAGACATATATGTATAACATATGCTATATGAATATATATATATATATAGATAAATAAAGAAATATCAAGTGTATTATTTTCATTGGTGTTGTAGATATATATATGTGTGTATATCCAACACCAGGACTTGTCCATCCTTGTGAGGTCTGTGAGACAGGGGCCCAGTGGGAGCATCAGGTACGCAAACACAAGTTAATACATATTCATTTATATATACAGTATACGTGTATGAACCTTATACATCGCATACACAAGAGAAGGCCCAACGGCAGCATAAGATACACACATATTGGGTGCTGTACCCCCTGGCTCGTCTATTCTATTCACTAGAGATTCCCCTCCCTCATAGTATTGTTGCTGTACATGGCCATACCACTCCCTCACCCCCTAGGGAGCAGACCCTTGTGCCCCTGCAGTGGCACCCACTGCTGTTCAGCAAGAGGTATAGATACTATATACTATACTGTATAGTATATCTACATATATATATATATTGGTGGATATAGAGAGGGTTATAGAGATACATGAATTTGTATGTGCCCTTACAGTGGCACCCCCTGCTGTTCAGCAAGAGGTATGGATACTATATACTATACTATATATCCACACTTATATGTTGTTGAATATAGAGAGCTCGAAAGATTAATAGACATATGTGAATGTGAATTAGTAGGCACCCACTCCTGTTAAGCAGCAGGTGGATGTGTTTGTATGACTATATATTTAGTAGATATATATATATATATATAGTACATCTCCTCACCCCCAGGTCCGATGGCGCCAGGTCCAGTGACTCCAATGAGATATCAATAGCAACCTTGAAGAACAGGTATGTATGTACTGTAAGTACTATATACTACACTGGTACTATCACACCCGAACACGTTATTTATGAATAGAACAATGGTATCCATGTCCTGGACCGTGGAAATCTCATGTTTCATGTATATAGTCTCATGTCTTATTGTCTTTTACCGATGAATCCAGGTATCCATTCTCAGTAAATAGATCTCAGCTCCCCGATATGTATCCACCAGTTTCATATGTATATATGTACTAAATACCTGGTATATACAGTAGAATACTAATTCTGTAGGTCCCAGCTCCCCTATGTGTCTCCAGATATATATACATGAATAAGAATCCTATATCTGATGCTATTAACACTTATGTCCCAGCTCCCCTTTGTGTCTCCAGATATATATAAATGTCCAACTATTTCACTTACATACTGATGCTTTAGGTCCCAGCTCCCCTATGTGTCTCCAGATATATGTAAATGTCCGACGATTTCACTTATATACTGATGCTTTAGGTCCCAGCTCCCCTATGTGTCACCAGTTGAGCCCCAGATGAGGTTTGCAGAGACAGGGCACCTGCAGAGGTATATCCTATATACATATAGTGTGGTGTACACACTATGCACTTATCAGATCGCTCTCTAGTCTAGACATTTATATACGTATCAAATCCGTTCTAACCTCCAGACTTGCAGACTTCATTGCCTCACCTCATCCTGTGTCCATGCCCAAGTTGAAGAAGCAGCTGGGCATAGGTGGCAAGGGCGAGGGGGAGAGAGAGAGGGTGGACAGCATGAAGAACCACTACATAGCTGGCAGTGACGTCATGATCAGGTATCTATTGTATATGCATTTCCATATAGATGGACAGTGTAGATTGGGTAACATTATACATGTCTTCTGACTTTCATTTGTCCTTCTGTTCCTATTTAGGTTGTGTTTTATCTCATTGTCAGATGGCGCAACAACTGTTCCACCGACTTCAATGTGCACTTGAGACCAGCCAATGCCCATGCCACGGTGTCAGTCAGGTACTCTCTCTCTCTCTGTCACCTGTAACAGTATGTTTGTGTGAACTCCATGCATCTTTCCAGTCAGGATACTCCCCTATCAAGTAATCATTTAGTCGTCACTTATGAACAAATTTCTGAAGTATCCCTGACTCCCAGGGCCAGTGGTAGAGACAGGGACCCCTCCTCTGAGTGGACCCACTACAATATGGACACACTCACAGCCGACAAGGGAGATGGTGTCACTTCCCCTAGTACTACCCCTAGTAGTGCAAAGCATGCGTGTCCCTTTGTGTGGAAGAGAGAGAGGGCTGCGGATAGGACAGAGGGACTCTATGTGTCCCCTCCTACCACCTATGTGCAGACAATATCCACTGTGTTTGACCCTGCTATGCTCAGACTTCTACGGGCTGTGGCTCCTAGGCCGGTACGAGTATCTATGCTACATACATACTACTCATATGTTTTCATGTATCCATGGATGACCTGAACCTCAGGGTACCACCTGTGTCAAGGTGTCAACATCTCTCTCTCTCTCTATTATTATATAAGTATACATAGCCTCTGACTATTAGGGTACTACATCCTGTCAAGGTCAGCCAATCACGGCACGCTGTCCTCCTTCCCTCTCCCTCTCTCTCTATATATATATGTATATATATATGTGTGTATGTATCTAACCACAAGGGCACTACATCGTGTATCAAGGTGTCCCAGTCCTGGCACGCTGTCCTCCTCCCTGTCAACATACCATCTCTCTCTCTCTCTCTCTCTCTCTCCCTAAATCTATACACCCCTATCTAACTATTAGGGTACTACCTCCTGTATCAGGGTCACTCAGTCTTGGCATGCTGTCCTCCTCCCTGTCAACATCTCTCTCTCTCTCTCTCTCCCCCTAAATATATACACTCCTATCTTACATCTAGGGTAGCACCTCTTGCATTAAGGTGACTCAGGCCTGGCACGCTGTCCTCCTCCCTGTCAACATGCCCTCTGCCCACTCGGCACCACTGATCCTGCCATTCTCCCTATGCCTATCAATCCCACTCCCGAAGGTGGGTAATTGAAAATAATAATTTATAATTAATGAAATACGATATATGTATAAATATATATTCAAAGACTGTCCGTTCTCACTGCGCCTGTCCATCCCACTCCCAAAGGTAATATTCACCAATATTGGAATATACAGATAGTTACAGATTAGATGCACTACATATTGTACACCATAGCCTCAGACGTATGAACACTCTTGCCAACAATATATGATCCTCAGGGTTCTGGGGCTGTTCCAGTATATTACAGTTTATACTCTCTCGATATTACTCTTTCACACACCCCTATATAACACAGGGATCAGGGGCTGCACCTAGAGTGCCCAGGAGCGGTGTCAAGCTGGCATCCACTGTCAGACCAGGTACTATAGGTCACATAGAACACGATACATATAGTATATGAATATATGTGAATAATATATATATGTTGGATTCATTAACGAGTGTGGGTATTTAGCTGGCATCCACTGTCAGACCAGGTATAGTTATATATCTTATTGTATAGTATTATTATATATAGTCAACAACGCTCTATGTAGATTACAGGGGCGATGGTGTTGAGGTGTTATCCACAGTGAGGCAGTTATAGACTATGACGCCATCATGCTTTATACATCACAACTCTCTACATTGTGTATATTATCCTAGAGAAACTCTGACCCCAGTCTCTGCCAGAGTTACTACCCGTGTCCCCCGTAGCACACCCTCCAAGGGCCGGAGACTTCCCAAGAAGTCCAGTCAACCCAAGTCAACCGCCAAGACTGAGAGAGAGAGAAGGGTATCTAGACCCTCTAGCAGGAGAAGAAGTGCTAGGGAGAGCGAGAGAGAGAGTGAGGAGGAGGAGGAGGAGAGCCTCGGGTTCAGAGATGACAATGAGGTGTGTATATATCTACGCAATTGCGATGACATACAACTTTTAGTGTCTTTGTGATGTAACAGTACCATTTCTGTCCCACTGATAACTACTCGTTTTCATTAATCATTCAGTTCTTTTGTGTATATCCTTACTCTCAGGTTGGTGTTGTGTTTGGGTCTAGTCAGGATGAGCCACATTAATATCAGTAGTAGTGTATAATTTAGTTTTCCTTCGATATAAGTCTCAATGTATCTCATTTTCAGGTTGGTGTTGTCTTTGGGTCTAGTCAGGACGAGGCCCAGAGGGACAGACTGGTGCACTTCAGATTCCCACCAACTAGGTTTGTATCCATGCAGTATATAGAGATGAAAATCCGTAGTAGTTCATTTACCGACTTTTGAACAGAGAGAGAGTGGGAGGGACTGTGCCATTTTTACTGAGTTATGAACTGTGTCAAGCAATCCATAGTGTCATACAGATATACTTATTTCACACTTACCTCCCATTGTAGGTAAGTGTGTCTCCCAGATGAGTATAGTTGTTGTATCTACTTCATGGAATATGAATTATTGTCTTCTCTCTGCACACTCACATCCCAGGGTTGGTGAGTGTGTCTCCCAGCCCCTACCTGTCACCAACCACACCAAGGGGGCCATCATGGTATGCGCAGATCTACCAAGGTATATATGCTTCATATAGATTTTATGTATTATGATTACATGTATATATATGAGGGTTTCTCGGGACATGTATATGTATAGCCATCATGGCGTGTGCAGATCTCCCTAGGTACCTTTCTATGTATGTTGTTAGGGTATATGTATACATACGTGTGTGTATGAGAACTAACCCCAGGCGTCAGAACCACCCCTTCTATGGAGACAAGACCACCTTTAGAGTACCAGCAGGTATTGTATACTAGTGTACTTTCTGACTGTATATTTGTTACTATTATTTCTAGAGTATACTTAGTATGTAAGTATACTAGTGTATGTTCTGACTATTCATGGATGACACAATAATCCCATCACATACTCCCATCAGTTCTCCATGTTTCTCTCTCTCTCTCTCTCTCTCTCTCTCTCTATGTATTGTATTCTCTTTCTCTCTCACCCCAGGCCTCAGTGTCCTCTCTCTCTCTCTCTCTCTCTCTCTAATCCCAGGCCTCAGTTTCCTACTCCCTGTCAACTTCAGACCCACCTCCCAGGGCGAGATGAAGCAGGTATATTGATTAGTACAGTGGAGTTTTTCATATATGTATATATATATATATATAGATATATTCTTGGGAAATGAATCAGGTACAGTGACCTTTATATATATGTGTGTTAATGGCGCTGCTGTTACACTGTCTGACCCCCAGGTCGTTGAGCTCAAGGCCTACAGCCAGAGCAGTGGACAGGACGCAGCTGTGGGTGAGTATTACACATATACATATATATATATATCTATATATATATATATGTGCGTATATATGTATATATATATATATGTATATGTATATATATACAGCTAGAGCAGTGGACAGGATGCTGCAGTCGGTGAGTATTAACGCCTTGTACACATGTCATTCATACAATGGTATTTGTGGAGTCTCACCCAAGGCTACGTGGGCGAGTCCTCTCTCTCTATCTCTCAGTATATATACATATGTATCCTACACCATATGATACCTAGGCTATATGGGCGAGTCCTCAGGCACCAGTATTCCTCTCTCTCTCTCTCAATGTATTGATAAGCACATTCATATTCACTCTGACTCTCTAGGCTACATGGGTGAGTCCTCTGGGATTGACAGGGCTGAGATCAGGGCACTGTGTCTGGAGGGGATGGGGGAGTGAGTGTATGAACAATAGAACAACTAAGTAAATGATGAAATGGGAGCAATAGGAGTCATTGTAGATTGATCAGGGCACTGTGTCTGGAGGGGATGGGAGAATGACTCTATACTACAGACGATTGTATGAACAATAGACAACTAAGTCAATGAATAGTTAGAGGCCTATGTGTAGGATATGTTAGGGCACTGTGTCTGGAGGGGATGGGGGAGTGAGAGTGTATGAACAATAGAACAACTAAGTCAATGCTGAATGATAGGAGGTGTCAGTACCATACTGACTCAGTACATGTTTGACCGTTGGACCTGGCACCTGCGGCTCGGTGTTTAGCTCTGCTTCCGGCCTAAACACCTGAACAAACAAGTGAAGTGTGACTTGAAGTTATAACCCATTGATCAAATATTCCCACCAAGTACTTCTACGTCTATTGTTCCTTAGCGTATTATGTCAATGCTGAAGTACAATCCTTGCCATCCTATAATGTGTGTGGCGAGGATGACGTCTACAAATCCAGTGGTCCCCATTACGTGGTCAGGTACGAAGTATACGTGTATGACCACTGGTTCAATACCTAAGGCTGCAGGGTCTGTAGTAGAGGTTGTACCTTAGGGTACAGTACCTCAAGGCATCGCTTCTATCCCAGAGGCTAGCTCTGCTGTCTGTTGCATGTACACATCTTCCTTGCTGTCGGTACCCACAGGAGGGACTGCTTCCTCTGCACCATCTGTCTCACCACCTCGCTCTCCCTGTCTCTGTCTCTCTCCCTCTGAATGTGGTTTGCTGTCAGCTCTGATACGTGTCTCGAGAGGGTTGGTAGGTGCCTCACGTGGTGCTATTCTATGCCTAGTATCAACCTCACTACGTGGTGATGTCAGTCTGGGTGGGACGTGAGGGTGGATATCTCTGGTGCGACAGGGCCTGGCTTTCTGTCGTGAGAGATGTTACACTTAGCCTCAGCTTGTAGTTGCAGTAGTCACTCCATCCTGAATACCATATGGAATAAGTGATAATTACAGGCCCTGTTAGACAGGGTATAGTCTCCCTGATAGTGGTGCACCTTACAGGAGATGTGTCTTGGTACATCCTCGGATCCACTCTCTGGAGACTGAGATAGTCTACTAGCCTGGTCGAAGACGGCCACAAGGGAAGGTTCCTAGATTTGAGGGTATGCGCATTATCAAGACAATGGACTTTGAAGCCAGGGTTCTCTATATATATGGATAACAAGAACAAAGAGAGAGATATAAAGAAGCGGCGTCTCTTACGTTAGGCATTCGGTCCACTAACTCCTGCCTCTTTTGGGTGTAGGTCTCGGGACTGGGAATGAGTGTTACTGAAAGCAGTCGATAAGATAAACAATAAAGCAGGCCACAATGTTGCAGTGCATATTCAATTATGAAACTGTTACTTCAAAAACTATATGGAAATATATATAGCCACAAACGGACCTCTCCTCTTGGTGTTCCTCCAGCCAGAAGAGAGTCTTGTACACACAGTGCATGGCGGCAACTCTCTGTGACTGAAGGTGTAAGAGGGTGAGGATTGTTCAGCACAAGACGCCGACCAGTCTATATACTATGGACTCCACAGTATGGTGTCTATTGATATTTTATATATAGATACCAACAACCCAAGCCATACCTCAATAGTCATCAATATCGGTATTGACATGTTGTGATCTGACACTGAATACCCTACCTCAGATCTTATGCTCCCTTTGGTCTGCATGTGACACCTCAGACAGAACAGGAGGGTGCTGAGCTCTGATTTGGCCTGGTTTCAGAGGACGCAACACCAATATGCATTATACACTGGATCTATAGTAATCTTGGATAGCAACTGAGGTCATAACTACTCACTTGGTTCTGGGTTCTTTCATCGACCAGTTGTGTCAGCCTTGCAGTCAGCTAGGGTGAGAGACAAATGGTCGATAAGTAGATCTCCTCCGTCCGCTAGAACTATACTACATCCTGATTGAACAGGGTGAGATGGGATAAATAATAATGAGTCTTTTCACTCTTATCGTAAGAGCGGGACAAGTAGGTTTCCTCTAAATAGATATATTACTACCCATACCTAGTGATATGTTCCATATCACTACTATCAGTGGCAGTCGGTCACAACTATTCATTCATATTACATTGTCGTATATCTACCTTGTCCATTGTCGGAGATGGGACAGGTGATATATGCAGTGTGACTGGTGCCCCAATGCCAGCTGCTCTGGTATAGTCTGTGAGTGGAGTAAGGGTGCTGGTCTAGGGTAAGTAGATATATAAATAGGAATTGGAATATGCCATATTGTCATATAGAGAGAGTGTGTGTGTAAGCTATTACTGGATAGACCGATGGAGTGAAGGACACCTTGTCTGTCTTTGGTACATTCCGCATCACAATACGACCATCTCCTGACATCAGGGCGACAAAAATGAATGAGAGTGACAATGGAAATTCAAGTGTCAATGGAACTGCAATTCTATCATAGGTCAATTCTTTCGAGCCCTACCTGGTGTCCGTAGTGCCCTATGAGCCCTTCCCAGGGGCATAGTCAGCCTCTTCCCTCTCCTTCACTAGCCACTCACTAACCCTACGCTGACGAACTCTTGTATAGAGACTCTCTATATTGTGGTAGTACTCTTTTGACGGTTAGTGAGAGGGTACAGTACTGTTGTAACAGCAGGGGTTAATAGTGAAAGTGCGAGCAGAATAGCTGCCGAATTTTCATATGTTCAACATACTATGTTGCGAGGGCGTATCATGCGTGATACCCGATTCGAGATTGGAATAATTGTTCTCATGAAACGTGTTTACTCCCCAATTCTCATTCCTACAATTATGTTCAGTTGTATCACACATGAATGTCGCTCTCTCTCTGTGCTCTCTCAATGGAAAAAACTATTGAAACACACTGAGTATTTACCACTGCCCCATGTAGAATGCCTGCATATCTCATAGCACACTGTAGACTCAGTGTGCAGTAGATTCTACAGAACATAAGGAAGGTTTCAGAATTCCATACCGTCAGTTGACTGTTGTGAAACCGTCACTGTAGACTATTACCATCGCTCTTGGGCAACAGACCTCTTCTTGTTGACCAAGCACAGTGTGTCTCTTTTTTAACTATTAATCACACTGGAGGAGAGAATAGAGTCTCAGAGTCTCTGTCAGCGATGAAGTTCAGAGATCTCTTCACTGAGAAGTTCTGGTCCTTCATCCCCTATCAGTTTGATGAACTGGCCATGAAGGTAAGAGGGTGTGACAATCACATTATGATACTATATACTGTAATACTATGTACTCTAATACTATATTACTATATAGCTGCTCTGCTTAGATGAATCCTTTGAGATGAATGAAGTTGTGTCTCTAAAATACGTATCAGTTTGGTGAACTGGCCATGAAGGTGGGAGGTCATACTCTTGTTTCTATTAGGCTATAATATGGTAAGGTCAATGATGGTACACTTAGTTGTAACGAAAGAGTCACTATGGACAATAATACCTTTCGTTAACCACCAGATCATCGGGATGCAGCCCCTGAGTCTACTGCATGGAAGGTGAATCACCAGACACACTGAGAGATACAATCCATCTGTACTGTATAATCATATATACTGTAACAAGCCAAACTGTACCATATATACATTATATATTGTGTATATAGGTATATGGTGCACTAGATATCCTTGACACTTAGGGTCAACCCCGAGGCTGGCCCTGACATATCCATCAAAACGTATAATATTTATATACTGTATATGATATAAATTGAGTCTGAAGACTGGCTCTACGCATCTTACCTTATATATACACCATATACACACAAGAACATATATATATATGTACTCTCAACATCATTGACGTTAAGGGTTAACCCTGAGGCTGGCCCTGACCTCCCCCTGCCCACTCTCTCTGGAATCACTGGGTTCTGTCTACCGGATGCAGTGTGTCTGGCTAGGCTCAGTGCAGGTACGCCAGGCTCGACTATCGAGTCGATATGATACATCAGAGAACTAACAATGAGCCTATATGGTACTAGTGTACTCCGTTATCTCTAACGTACAGCCATCTACGAGAATGACATCGATGCCTTGTAGTGACACCATTAATAGCTGGCAATTATCACTATTAGTATTATTATAGCATTAGTCTAATACCAGCCATCTATGAGAATGACACCGATATCCAGTATAACGCCCTAGTATAGAGAAATATTAAGAATTCCACAGTCTCTATACTATATATTACAGTGATTTTTGATATCCGTACTCTAATAAGTACTCCCTGTCAGTAATACACGAGAATGACACCGATGCCCTGTATGATGCCAAAGTCAAGTCTTTTCGCCATATGTCCACAACTATAATGATTCAGGGAATCATGGTATACGTACTCTGATAAGTATTCACTCCCAGCCATCTATGAGAATGACACCGACGCCCTGTATGACGCCCTGTCTGGTGTGGGACTCAGGTCCATACAGCTGTTACAGCACAAGGTAACAGCGTGTAGTCTGTAGTGACTATGGTATTGTACTAGATCCAAATATGATGTGAGCTGTTACAGCACAAGGTACTATAGAAGTCACTGGAGTCCAGTGACTGGACCAGTGACTGGTTACTAATTAACTCCACTCATCAATACAGCTGTAAGAAGTAGTGTATGTAATTATCACCAATGTAACAGTTCTCTGGTAGCGAATGACTCAAGCTTGATATCAGTGTAACGAGTGTCCATTCTGAGTATGTTATAAATGACAGCGTCATTGACGGACCTATTGACACTATTCATCTCTTGTTGGGTCTCATTCCTCACCATTCTAGGAACTGCTGTGCATCCTGGCCGTCTCTGGAGAGTCCAATGTGGTGTGTGTGTGTAGAGGAACACAGCCTACATCGGTCAGGTATCGTCACTGATATAGTATATCAGTGATATACTCTACCAAGTATCCTAGTAATGCAACGATAGTTGCACCAATAGAAGTAATAGTTAAGTACTAGAATAGCAGTTAGTATATAGTAGCACATTAGTTGCATCCCAAAGTATGAGACTTTGGGACTCAGAGTCTCAGCGAGAGTAACCCAGTATAATACAGTCACTAACGGTAAAATTATAGATAATTGAATAACCTTATCACATGCTGATAATTAGGAATTGGGTCACCGACATCACATACTCACTCATAGACGGAGGGGAGATAGGTAGGTTACACTAGGGTCAGATTGAACTTATCACTTGTCCCCATATGCATTTTGTGAATGGTACATACACACATAAGGCATTCATTCACACTGTTCGATTTTATATACATATCTTCTGATCTTAGGCACAGTCCACGAGGTATACTCTAAGGCACTCGACACAATTGATAGTATTCTCGGGAATATAGTATTATATCCTATAGATTGTGAATCCTATGTTATATGCTATTCAGTCACCGTGTAACCCAGGCACTGTGCACAAGGGCTACTCGAAGGCACTCGACAAGGTGTATGAGACGATAAAGAACTACGTTGTTAGGGAGCTGGGTGACGGTACACTCTACATGACAGGGCACTCAATGGGAGGTGGGGTATCTGGTTGACATGCACGCAGTCTATATTATAGTATATGTAACGTTACTGCAGTTCTGTATACAGCAGACACTGACAGTTAACCGCAGGAGCACTATCTACCTTAGCCCTTGCTAGGCTCACTTGCACCCAACCTATCACAGAGGGACACGCCTCACCCTCTAAGCCACTGGTGGATGCAGAGAAGTGTGCACTGTACACATTTGGGAGTCCCAGGTACTATTACCAGAAAGAATCAAGTCATCATACCTTCTCTATATCTATCATAGGGCGGATAGATAGAGTCTCTATCATAGAGATAATCATTGTCTAAGAGTAGGTGTGGAGGAGATGACTTTGCCACCAGACTCACAGCATTGTGTCCAAACTATGTATAGACAAGTCATGTTTATAACTTGTTTAGCAACATTAAAGTCTCTTACCGTAAATTCTTCTTACACAAGGTGTGGTGGTGATGATTTTGCCACCAGACTTACTGCACTGTGCCCCACCTCTCATATATAAATACTAAGTATATATATGTCGATTAGCAACGTTAATATATATATTACCCTTATTCCCTCTCACATAAGATGCGGAGGCGATGACTTTGCCACCAGACTGACTGCCCTGTGTCCCACCTGCTACAGGGTGATACACAAGAACGACCCCTTCTGCAGAACACCCTTGGAGTCACAGGTGCATCAACGTAATGAACTGGATACACCTCTCTCACAAAATTTCCCGCGGCTGGTACATTCTATCAGAGTACTAATTTACTCTCACCCTATATATGACAGAGCAATATGTTGACCCTAGGGCTACTGCCATGTCCCCAGTGACGGTAGGGTCCTCTACCTGGACAGTCATGGCATGCACACATCTGTGCCCGGAGGCCTATTCACTGATACCATGTTAAGGAGGTATATACATGAAGATGATATGTAACATATCAATTGTATATACATGCAAAGTTATACCCTAAACTCTAGGTGGACCTGGACCCTTGATGACTGGGTGCTATTCACAGCATCATTCCCTGCCACAGGTGAGAAAAACATTTATATACATACATATATATATATATATACATATTTTCATATCACTTAGGAGAACGTCTCATCATGAGACTCTCATGGAATTGTCTCTATACTCCTCCTGTAATTGTGTCTGTGTTTAACTCCAGTCAAGTGCCACCGGTTCAACTCCTATGCCACCAAGATACAATATATGGATTATCTCTAGCAAAAATGTATTCCCGCACATGCCTCTAACTCCAGTCAAGTGCCACCGGTTCAACTCCTATGCCACCAAGGTACAAAGAGTGTGGGACAGGGAGAGAGAGAGGAGGGACCACCATGATAGAGAGAGTGTGGAGAGCCACTCCAGAGCACTACACTCCGCTACATGTGTAGAAGAAACTGAAGTGACTCAAGAGCATGTGGGCGATGCAGAGAGTGAAGAGCATGTGGGCGATGAAGAGAGTGAAGAGTACCTAGGTGGTGAGAAGACTATATATATATGCATTGATACTGTAAATGTATAGATCACCCTATAATATTTACTGATGTCTAGGTGATGAGGAGATATAAATATATATATAGTAGTTATAACATTACTGATACTGATACTGATGTCTAGGTGATGAGGAGAGGTCCTACCTGATGGACCCTGTGCCAGAGGACACATATATATATACATAGACAATGAATATATAGATATATACTGATACTTATACCCAGGTGATGAGGAGAGGTCCTACCTGATGGACCCCGTGTCAGAGGACACACACATATATATATATATATATACTATATAGATAGTATTACTGATGTCTAGGTGATGAGGAGCGGTCCTATCTGATGGACCCTGTGTCAGAGAACATATATATATATACATAGATAATGTATATATAGATAGTATTAGATAGTATTACTGATGTCTAGGTGATGAGGAGATATTATATATTATATCTATACAATAATACTCATATCTAGGTGATGAGGAGAGGTCCTACCTGATGGACCCGGTGTCAGAGGACGAAGAGTACACCGACCCCAGACACAGCGAGATGGTTGAGGAGTAGATAAGCATACACAATAGAGAGATGTAGTCTCGTCAAATTGAGGCTCCCAATAATAGATGATGATTTTCATCTATAATGATGACAATTATAGACAAATTTGTTTGTTATTTGGATTTCGAGGGTGCAGTGCTGAGATGTATCTTTTGAAGAAGATTGGATCAGGGTTCCTGTTTTTGTGTGATTTTGTGAGGATTAAGGCCTTGGTGATCTTCAC
>BDIP01000578.1:0-13578 GCA_003568945.1 Kipferlia bialata
GAGCTCAGAGATGCGGGGCTATTACCCACTGTACGTGTTAGCCACTTGGGCGCCAGTTCGGGCGTGCGAGTGTTGTACTTGTCCTCGGGGTGGTGATAGGCGAGAACTACACACGACCCATCAGTTTCATCCCTGCTGTGAGCAAGTGCACTTGGCAAGTCAACATCATTCACCACACCACCCTGGTTACCTTTTGATCACACACATGTCCAACACCTCCCTCTTCTGAGAGTCGGCTGGGACACCCTCCACTTCCACAGTGCAGGGGCGTCGGGATGAGGGGAGGGACAGGGGTGTGTGGCGTCCACTGGTGGACACAGGGTCCGTGTGAGGAGTAGCAAGATGAGTCGGGAGTGCTGGTAGCAGCGCCACCTCAGCTACAATACTGGTGGTAAGGTATTGCACACTAGGCATATCAGACACGACCCGAATGTGGATTAGACTTAGAGAAGTTCGCAGTACACCCACCACTGGAGCTACCTGTGGGTATACAAGTACATGTACATGTACATACCCGTTTGCAAGATGAGCCCATCGCGGTGCGGTGTCTGCTAGGCCTGAGAGAGTGACACTCGGGACATGGCGGAAGAACCTCAGGAGATGGGGCACCCCAGTATGGGAGGTGAAGGCAGTGGGATCCAACTGCAGTGTGAGTCCAGACACAGATGCAGGAGGGGGACACATGTCTAGCCAGGTGGGTAGGAACGATGGGGCCCGGACAGAGAGCAGGGCTAGGCTCTCTAGCATCTTCTGAGGGTCAGCGTTAGTGTCCTGCGCCTCAAGACCTGATTCCTCGTCTGTACAGTCATCACTGTCCTCTGTTAGTGCCTCGAGGACAGCAATGTCAGAGTCAGAGAGTATCTCAGCTCTGATTGTGGCAGAGATGGGTCTAGACCTCACATGGCGTCTGACAATGGTCTGGAATGAGACGTGGAAGTTTGTAGGGATTCTAAGTGGATATGCACTTACACCATTTGTGACATGCCACCACTCTCTCACCTCAGCTACGGTCATGTGCCACGGCTTCCGGGCTCTGACCGCCATCACCCACTTCTGCACCTGGGCCTCAAGCAATGTACCCATCATCCCATGTGACACCAGGGCCAGAGACACGAGGGTATCTTTTGGCTCACGGGCCTGGTCCTCCTCATCATTGTCACTATCTGGATCGTCCGCATGCTGGATCGCGTAGACACACTGATCATAAGAGAGATGCAACACAGTGGGAAATCACAATAGGGTTGTGGAATACCCGGGAAACCACCTACACTCTGCCGCTTTTGGGTATCCTACTTACGTTATTGAGCCAGGCCTCGAGATGGCACTCTACCACTCCATTCAGCTGTGAACACCGGGCGGCAACCATTGACAACGCCAGACTGGGGTCAGATGGAAGGGAGCTACACATTGAAGCTACTATACTACAATACTACTACGCTACAACACTACCACGTTACCTGGGTAGGAGGCTCTTCCCCAGACCCTCAGCAAACTGTGCCACCATAACTATCAGCATATGACCAAGGAGTATCTGCAGGGACGGGTGGCGTTCCCAGATGTCAAGCAGTCGGGCTAGAGGACACGAGTACACAGACTCTAAGCCCGTGGTCTGGTCGGTAGAGCTAGGTAGAGAGAGAGGGGTACCGGCGAAGGGAACCAGATCCGGCAGCTGAATCATCGCCTGAATATGAGTCCTAGAGACACCTGTATAAGAATGCATCTGTCCTCCTGTATCTGTTGTCCATCAGCTATGTTGCTCTGACACGCTATGATATCTGAGAAGTCCAGTTGGAATAATGGAGTGTTGCGGTTTGGGTCCAATCGAGCATACCTTGAATAGGGGTTCTATCTCCGGATCAAGGATTGAACCGCCCACCAGATCCATGAATGACTCAGTGAGGTCAGGTTCACCAACTGCAATCAGGGCGTGACCCAGCAGTACAAAGAGAGGAGTGGAAGTGACCGACCCGTACTGCTTGTGTACAAAGATCCCTTCGACCAGACTCCCGACAACTTCATCCCAAGACCCCTCGGGGGCACCCACAGATGCCTCGACCACAGTGGCACAACATGCGGCGTCAAGCACGAGTGACCCTGAGTGTCAGCACCAGAAAGTGTACTTAACCCGATGAACAATACTCCGTGACCACTTGTTTGAGAGACATAACATGGTCTTACCGGTCAGTGTGGCGTGAGTGGCATATCTCATAACCCTGTGCATCTGCGCGTATGGCATTATCTCCCCCCCTCCGCAGGCAAACACCACGTCAGTCGCTGAGAGACGGGCGACCATGTTCCCGCTAATAGGATGGACATCGGGGGTTGGCTTTCGGACACAGACTCCTGTATCTGTGTTGTACATGAAGCACTGGTCATTCTCGTATTTGTGACTGTATACGTCACCCCTGAGGCGACGATGGAGATATGCATTGGGTCCTGAAGTGAGATAGCCCTACACTAATTTCAAAGCAAGGCTTCGACACTATGAGGATGCAGCAAACCCAATCAAAGAGACCCTCCATGCTTTGGAACTGCGAATGCTAGAGGACATACGAACCTGATGTGATGGCACACAGATACACCCCAGACATCGGGAGGAGAGGGTTGGAGGTCCACTGTCCCTCGGGAGAGAGAGATAGGTGGGTCCGATACTGTGGGCCGTGCCTTGAAGAGCGCATGTTCTCAAAGTGAGGGTGGCTGCCTCCAAACAGGTGCATGTGACCACCAATCATAGTGCAGGCAGGGGATACTACCTAGAGTGAGTATTCTCTCTACCAGAGAACGAGAATCATTGTAGTCTCAGCTTAAGATATAGTACTCTGTCCGTTACCTCCTGGGGTGGCTGTCGCTGTCTCTGCCACACCCGTGTCCAGGGGTCATAGGTCCATGCATCGGAGACAGCCTCCAGAGAGCATGTTATGCTATAGTCACTATCATCAGGAATCTCAAGAACACCCCCTACCAGCCACAGCCTGCCCCCAAGGCCAAAGACCGCTGGACTAATCCTGTGTCATTGATCTTGTGAATACAGACTCTGATGAAAGAGACCAAAGATCAGACAGAGCGCTAATCTACTAATCCAAATAGACTACCGTATTGTGTCCCTACCTTCGACAGGGGCGCAGCCCAATCACCCCTAGCCCAGGGTCAGGATCTCCTGTTTCTGGTCCCCCCGTACCCATCTCAACATCACCATCCTCACCACCCCATGCTTCCCCCTCTGTCTCTGTCTCCCCTTCTTCCGCTTCCTCTTCAGGCCCTTCCTGAGACACAATAACATGGGGGTTCTCCTCTACTGCCTCTCCCTCTGGCTCTCCCTCGGCCTCTCCCTCTCCCTCTCCCTGGACTCCATCGTGGATAGTCCACTGTTGTGAGGCAGAGTCAGTATGGAGTATCCAGAGGTGCTATATACCTCTCTGCAGCTATACGAGAAAAGTACGTTCTCTAGATGAACGCATACCTCTCTAGTGTCGATATCGTACTCCGACATGCCAACTTGGCCGGTGTCTCTGTCGAAGTATGGAAAGAGCACCGTGCCTCCCACACACACACCCTACAGAGTGAGTGGTAGCAGAGTAATATATAGTTGGGTACAGTATGACGCTGCGAAACTTCGTCACAAAGTATTGCAAGCACTGATAGATGATATTTTACAACACTATACATATATGAGTGTGTTTGGCGTCCAGTAGAAAAATACACCAATGGGTAGAATATACTATAGTATATATAGACCCACCCGGAGCATTTCAATTCTCCCTGGTATAGTGAGAAAGACCCTATCTCTCTCCCAGTCACCCCCTGAGTCTGCCATCCCGTAACTCCCTGCTGGTCGGCCGTGCCTGAATGTCCCAGTGGTGATATCAAACCGGGTCTGTGCATCTGGACGACGTGGGCTTACAGTTAGCGCTACCTATAGGATATGTATCCTTAGTACCCATAGCATGTCAATAGTTGAGTCATTGAACAATGATGGTGGCAGGAGACTCTACATACTTACCCGCGGTCTGTCCCACCAGTCACCCACAGGGCCTTATAGGGACCTGGGATCAGTATCAACAGTGGATGGGGGGGGGGGGGCAATATCTATACATTTGATACTAGTATGCTCTCTCGGCTGATCTGACAGCAGTGGGGAGTGAACGAGAGACAGGTGGTTGCGTGACCACAGTATACATCGTCGAGATATCTTTACAATACCGAAGCAGTGACAGACGGCATAGACATATCAGACTGGGACAAGGATATCAACACATAGCACATCTATAGGGAAAAGGACATCAATACATATCACACCTATTGCAAGTAAGCATATGGGATTTTCGGTGTTGGGGATGTGCCCACCGGGCCGGTACTCTACTTCGCCAGCAGCGTACTCAAATACTCTGCCGCTGGCATTCATGGGGTAGATCTAGAGTGGATATTGAGTAGGCAAAGAGAGTACAGCATTGTCGCTCCCTTCGTTTTTGTCGATCGCTAGCTACACCCTTTCTCAGAATTGCTCAGTCCCTTCGTATCTGCCTCTTGAGCCCCCCTGAGTGTATGGGCAAGGCTACAGGTTCTGCTGGCATCGACAGCGCCCTCTCTGTGTCCTCGACCTTCATCAGCCGCACCATCCGCTATGTGAAGCGCATCCTCCCCGCCACCTCCAGCGATGCCCTGGTGGCCCTATCTAACGAGGGCAAGGGGGCGCACAAGGGACCCTCCCTCGTGCGCCTCAGCATCAGAGACCTGACCGGTAGGGTCAGCGATGCCCCAGAGGATCAGGTGTGGACTACCCCCCCCCCCCCCCCCCCCCCCCCCCCACACCCCCCTCTCCCCCCCCCCCCCCCCCCCCCCCCCCCCCTTCCCCCCTTCAAAATCGTGTTCTCTCTCTCTTTCATTTATATGTGTGTGAATCACGATCAATTTCACTGATGCCAGATCTGGTCCTAGTTACACACCTGGTCATATGTATATACATATGTCTATATGGCCATATCTATCCACCGTAATGCGATGTGAATGTGATTCATGCCTATCTATTCCTCATGTCCAGACACCATATTCTCTCTCACTCTCTCTCTCTCTCTCTCTCTCTCTCTCTCTTGTATATATATGTTATATATCTAGTCTTCTCTCTCCCACATTAGACCCCTTCCTCATTACCCCATGTGGCCATCTCTTTCACGGGCCATGTCTGCAGAGAGACCTAGGTATGTAGACGCACACACACACACACACACACACACACACACACATATATATATATATATATTTATATGCTATGTATATCTGTTCCATGGGGCATGTCTGCACAGAGAGCTAGATAGGTTAATTACATCTTAATGTGTTTGCGTATACATATATATGTGTGTGTGTATATGTGTGTGAGATTGGTGCTGGATCGTCACCCCCCCCTCAACGGTCTTTCCCTCTATTGTGTTCATAACAATTAAATATATATAATATATACCTTGAATATATACAATATATACTCTGAGTGCCATAGCCTACCTATCATATGCATATATGTATATATATAGATAGCATATATATATATAGATTACATATATCATATATGCATATAGTATATACCATAGAGTGTATGACAGTGTCCCCCCCTAGTTATATGTATATATACATATCCATATTCCATCGAGTATTGTGACCGCGCCCTCACCGCAGCCCCCTACTACCACAACCTGTGCCCCACCTGTCAGACTAGGTGTACAGTGCAGGAGTGCATGGCTATACTGGGGCAGGTAAAATACGCAATAGATAATATATATTATTTATATATATATAGAGTATGTATCTATCTATATGTATTGAGTGTGTGTACAGTGGAGGAATACAGGCTATACTGGGACAGAGATAGGTATAGATTACAAATATTTGGCAAGGACTATTGGTAAATACAATACTGTCAGACTGTATATACAATACAGGATTGTAGGACTATACTGGGGTTGTGTCATGTGTTCTTGTATGATGTTGATGTCTCTATACGATGACCACATGGGTAGCTAGTATGCCGCAACGCAGGTCACCAGGTATATTCTATCTGAACTACCAATGCACTACTCTAGTTTTACCCTCTAGGATGAAGCATCTACCCTGTCCCAAACGACAGAGTCACCCCACCCTGCTCTGGGTGCCCACGCCCTTGAGATGAGGTATACACACATTTCTTCATATATAATCAATTAGGTATGTCATGTTTATACATATATATATATGCTCACGTCACAAGGTCACAACATGAGGAACTGCGGAGTCTATTGACCGAAGGATCAGGGCGCTTTTCTCTTCCTGAAACACTGGAGAGACTCTTCTATTCAGTGGGGAGATCGGGTGAGAACTACTAGGATACGAGCTCTGGTACTCTATCTGGAATGACTCTAGAGAATCTCTCCAATTCAATAATTGTCACCATACAGTCATTCATATGGTCATATCTGTTTCTATATATACACACACATATATATATATACAGAGTGACAGATGTAACACAAGGTCCCGATGCCTCACGGTACGTGTACCAACTGGGGCTCTACCCGCTGTGTATACGAGCAATCAAGGAGAATGTGGACAACGAGGAGGTATACGACTGTTAGAATCCCAGGGGGTCAAGTGACATGATGCGCGGAGTCTCTATTTCTAGTCTCTATTTCACTCTGAAACGGTGTATTCTCTACTTCTTTAGCTATTGTTTCAGTCTTATACAATATCTTATACCAGGTCTGTGTATTTGCCAGCAATCTGTGCTCACTCTTACAAGATCAAGGTGGGTGTAACTGGGGTTGGGTGTGTCTATTGTAGACGGATTGAAATTCCCTTTTTTTGCCTAGACAGATTGATTGTTAATGGGATAGATACACTGTTCAGTAGTATACTGAAGTATATGTAACACCGATATCATCTAGCCTAGTAGATATATTGTGACTGTATCACTCTTATCTCCAGCATTCGATCCTGTGGGACTTGAGGTGCTCCTCTCTTGTATGGATAAACACCGCTACAGTAGAAACATAGCCACTGGTGTTCTGAACATGATGAGGTCGTGGGCTACCCAAGGTACCTCTCTCCCTCTCTCCTTCCCTCTCTTTCAGTTGACTGAAATGATATCGATGAACTGATCACATGCCTCAGACACTATTATCTCTCTGTGCCCTCATTAAGCTCACATATCAGCAGGTGTAGTAGAGACGCTGTTCGAAAGAGGTGTTCACAGGTTAGATGAGACACCTACGAGACTTCCAACACTACCATTTCGCCAGCACCACAATAGCTGTCTTAGTTGTGTTGCTTCGATTACTTATGTCAGTATTGCGATATTGGCCATCCGTTACTGTTTCTATTGCGATATCGTGGTCCAGGTGGGGCTAAGTTTGCTTACCCAGATTGCTGAGGGAGGTATGAAGTTCACATTTCATTATTACTACATTTACATATACAATTGTTATTACATATAGTGTACGATGCGGCAACCCAAAGTATGTTAAACCTTGCAGTGCAGATCTGTGCTATACGGTATATCGCTAAAAAAAGCATAATCCGGGAGATTAGTAGCACTGCACCAATATCTGATATGTTGATTCGTCCCTGTTCTCACAAAGGGACCCTGTTCCTATGTATTTCAGATCTTATACATATCATTTGATAATTCCTGTAATACATCATATAGTACTGATTCAATATGACATATATCAATATATACTATGTTGTGAAGTAGGATACTGCTATAATGCCAGACTCTTAGAGGTGTACTGCCATGCATGATATCTGGTAATACAATGAAGAGTAACAACAATAGGATACTTTTGTGTGATTCAGTACTCTTAATCCATATACATTAAGTAGAGGACTACGATACTCCTATAATGCCAGACTCTGGGAGGTGTGCTGCTTTGATTGAAGCTAGTATAATACATATAGCACTACTCAGTATCAGTATATATACGATATGTGATATATGATGATGCACATGTTCTATAGTCAATAATGCCAGACTCTGGGAGGTGTGCTGCTCTGGTTGAAGCCGAAGAGGTGGTAAAGGTGTGGAAGCGTGTGACAGAGAAGAGCACAACACCTAGTGTCGTTGTTGTGGAGGGAATGAAGCTGATGCGAGTGCTATCCCAGAGTGCAACAGGTATTGAATATGGGCCAATAGTCTCTAATTCCCTATTCTATTGTAAGTATACAATTTGTACAAGGAGATGATATTGAACCGTGTTCGGTTCTTCTCTGCTTGGTACTACTATATGCAATGTGAACTGTTTCTGTGTCTCCCTACACATCGTTTCTGGTTATCATTTAGCCCAATTCTCACGAGTCATTCGGTAATAAGACTGTTTCTGCACTGTCAATATGTATGCTGCTGGGAATTTCTATTCAAGTGATGGAAGTTCTTCTCTCACCCAGATGTAGTTGTCGCTGCTATAAAGGAGAGGAAGTGTGTGGAAAGGGTCCTGCAGTGTCTCAGATGGCAGCCTACCAATGCAGTGGCAGTGTGTGAGGGCACGATGGCTCTTGGTATCCTGTGTGAACGTGGTGAGTGCAGTGATACACTACAATCGGGACATACACATATATGTATACATGGTCACATATCCTGCAAATACACATTGTATATAGATGTACGTATGTCACCAGAGTCTGTATGTAAAACTGACACAGATCCTGCTTTCAGTACTCTGGTACTCTACTCTGGTGGGCTGTCTGTCCTGCTGGCATGTCTTGCGGCACAGAAGGATACCCGCATTACTGTCTACAGAATAGTGAGAGTCTTTGCGTTGGTTAGTACCTCAGGTACCGTTCCACTAACTGTGTATCCTTTTACAACCATTATCATGTCTGCTTCCCTATAGTGGGGTTCGATGATGACACTATTGATTCTTCCAGCTGTTTCATGTCCTAACCTCAGAGCCATCCCGAGCCCAGCTCATCTCTGACCTTGGGTGTGTCATGCCTATCCTGGATGCCGTAGCCCCCTACACTACGTGTCACAGGGTGGCTGAGGCCACATCACAGTTCCTACTCAACATACTAAAGGGTAAATATCAGTTAACTATAATGTTTGATTCTCTTCATGTGTATTGGTATGGGGGCACTCCTACCATATATGTAAACCTCACCATAGGAAAGGTGACCCCCTCTGAGCCTCTAACCTCCTCTGCCTGTGGTGTCTTGATGTGTATAGTCGAGGAGTTCCACTCGTACACTGGGCAGGAGCCCGCACTTAAGGTACTAACAGTCAACCACCCTTTCCGCAATCAGTATCAGTATCAGTATCAGTGTCAGTATCACTGAGTCTCTAGCATGACACAGATACTGTACTTACCTCAGGTGTTAGAGACATCACTAGGGGCGCTGGGGCTAATTATGAATCATGTTATTCATCCTGGAACTGATGATGGTATGTAAATGATAGCCAATCGATATTTCTTTATGTCCCTAGGTTACACACCATTGTCGTTCACTCACACTGGTTTAGCAGGCACTTATGTACCCAGGCCCCAGAAACCGTCAATGGACCGAAAATGAGAGACAGTACATAGGCATACTCGTTATGGCAATGAGGGCCCAGAGTCATGACTCCGGTATAACATGCCGGATATCACACACACTGGGATGTCTGGCAGTAGACGGTACGTCATGTGTGTGTATATCAACCCACATTCTCTCTTCTGCTGATGAGTACAATCAGGGCTACTCGCAATACAAGCTCAAATATTGCGAGTTTTCATGTACTGTTTCTCTTCGACTCTCACTGTTTTCCTAACTGTCTTACTACGTGTGAATTTCTCCATTTCTACTTCACTAGTTCTTATGTTCCATCTCATTTCTGTTTTGATTTCAGACCCCCGTGTGTCGGCTATCCTGATCGAACAAGGGGCAGTTGAGGCACTGGCAGGTGCTGTAACCACTCATGTGGATTGCTATGAGACCTCTGACGCTGCATGGTGCTCGTTATACGCGCTTGTGTCCCCAGAGAACCCGATGCGGTCAGGTGACAATATGGCTCTCTCATATACACACACGAATGTGATTTGCATTCTTCTTGCAGTCTATCCTGATTCTGACGCTCAGTCGGCAGACAGACTCTTGCGGCACTCAATACCCATGTCCCTGCTCTGGCTGCTCTGTCAAAGGAGGTTGACAATGAAACACTTGCCTATCACCTGACAGGAGTGTTAGAGGGCATCACCCAGGAAGGTGTGACATACATATATATGGATATCAATATCAATACACCATAATATTACCATGTATGTATTGTACCATTTCTGAAGGAGTGGTTTCACACACATATATATTCACTATTTCTCTTACATGTGTACATATCGTTGTGTATCAGTCGTTCTCTCACTCACTCTCACTATTCAGATGTGTCCTCAAGGTTGAGTCTCCATGAATTGGGGGCTGAGGCTGTCCTTTTAGAAGTCCTAGAGAGCCACAACCGGCCGCAAGGAGATACATTTGTGGTTGAGGCCTGTCTCTGTACCCTGCGGGACATGTGTTCAGTAGGTATTGGGTTGGAATCCATTTATAGTACACGTTCTGTCTAATACTTTCACAGACACGATTTCAACCTGTCTAAAGGAATATGATACTGTAAGGTATCACTCAGCATGTCACTGTTTAGCACCTTCGTCTATATTTGTCTCACCCTAGAGAGGGTCGTGAGGGGCCTGCATGCCGACAAAGAGCGTCTGACCCGTCTGAACCGTATGATTGTCACAGCAATCGAAGCGAATAATGAATCTCCATGTTCTGGACCTGGTATCACGGTTAGTTGGTCTGTAGGAAGATCTACTATAGGAGTCGGGTGATTGTGCCATAGTGGTATCTATTCCCCGTTGCATAATCGGCATTGCTAGGCCTAGAACTACACAGTGTATTTGTGTGTCTACTTCACATATTCCTACTAACACGTTCTAATACCATCTGTGGAATGACTCATTTTTCACCATCCCATTACTCTTGTATATATGCGTATCTGATATGTCAGGACGCAGGTGAGGAGCTCCAGAGGATCTTATCTGTGTGATGAGTTGACCCATGCTTGGTAAAGGGAGAAGCAGTCTGTAATTGGATGTTTGGCTGCGGTTTATAGAAGGTACAGAGGTATTCTTGTCCGTGTCGACAATTTTTGGATGGTGAGATGAACATCAATACCGAAATAGATTAGGTGGTGAAGTATGCTATTTGTAGCGGGGTATTGGCATCCAGTTCTAGGCGTATCTGGGGACTATTGGGGCCAGAATATCAGTTGATTGACTGCTATGGGGAGAACACAATCGATATCACCACACCACTATACTGCAGTAATTATTCGTAAACGCCAACAAAAAATATATTAAGCTTCCACTCCTTGGGATGTCAAGTAGACAGTCGGGGCAATAAACAACAAATGAGACGCAGTTAGGTGCGTCAAACGACAGTCACTCACATACTCCCAAAGACCATTCTCTCTCTCTCTCTCTCTCGAACCTAAGGGAGCCTGTTGAGGAGCTCTCTCCACTCTCTCCTCTCAGCCTCGATGCCCCTCTCACCCCCCTTGTTGGCTAGTTCGACCAGTGCCCACTCTACCGTACTCTCCACGTTGTACTGGAAGTAGATGAGCCTCTCTCTCTCGCGGCCTAGGAGTAAGAGGATACCGTAGTGTATATATGTACGAGAAAGATAGAATGACATACATTCAGACAAGAGAGAGAGAGAGAGTGGTAGCTGTACCTGGCTGCTGCACGATGGACGCCCAGTGTCCCACCACGACCTTGAGACCGGCAAAGCACCTCAGGAGAGAGGACTCTCCATCTAGAGACTCGCCCAGAGAGACTGCAAGGTCCTGGACCTATATGTAAGGGGGGGGGGATGATGAGAGAGAGAGAGAGCAACAGAGAGAGAGAGAGAGAGAGAGAGAGTGGTACCTTGAGGAGCTGGTAGTGGTCTGGGTCTGCTACCCTCTCTCTCTATATATATGCATATAATTATATATATAGACGTATATACATGTATGAATACATATATCCATACCTTAAGTAGCTGGTAGTGGTCTGGGTCTGCTATCATCCTCTGGTAGGCCATGCACAGACCGGGCAGAAGGACGGATAGGACTAGCTTGGAGTCACCCTGCACACTAGATGTTAGAGTCCCACACATACATGCATACATGAGTGTATACACTAACAGAGAGAGAGAGAGAGAGTATATCATAGCATACCTGATGGGCCCTGCCCTCTGTATGGGAACATCTGAATACCTACTTACTTATAATTACTTATATAAGTATATATATATACATACATATATATCTATATATATAAATTCAGTACCTGATGGGCCCTGCCCTCTGTATGGGTACTACCCCAACAGCAGAGGAGGAGAGGGCAGAGGCAGAGAGGTCTCCAGAGGCATAGCTGCTGGGGGGTAAGAGAGAGCATAGGTAGAAGAGAGATATAGAGTATGCGTATATCGATGGATCACTCACCCGTATGCAGACACGTTTGTCTCGCCCTGTCCCCCCAGGATGCGACTGGCAACCCAGCCGGCAGGGAGACCACGCTTCATAGCCACGCCTAGAGGTAAGACTATTCACTAACTATATGTTAACCAAACACTATAAGCATTTGCTGTGAGCACCCACCATCTGGGAGTGCAGTCTCTCTCTCTCTACAATCACTCTATACAATACCTAATGTATAATAATTCAAAATACCAATCAATACCCACCCTCTAGGAGTGCCATGACATATGCCAGGGGCAGTCTGTCTCCCTATACATACTACATCTAATACATACCAGACACTATATATATGTAAAAATATATATAAATGGATACCCACCTTCCAGCAGTGCCATGACATATGCCAGGGGCAGTCTCTCCTCCAGGTCTGACACAGCAGACACAGGCAGGAGCTCAAGCAGGGAGACAACGTCACGCATCACGCTGGGGTAAGAGAGAGAGAGAGAGAGAGAGAGAGAGGCAGCTGAGACAGGTAGGAGCTCCAGAATTGAGACATATCTATATACCTGAGCATGGCCTCTCTGTCTCTCTCTCCACCCCTCTCCCCCTCTGTCATGGGGTAGTGGGAAAGGCTCTCACGGACAAGCTTGCCCCAGATGATACGCAGGAGACGCTAGAGGTAAGAAGCACTGGACATACAACCGGAGAGCGGGACAAATGAGACGTAAGCGAGACACCACTGGAGACTCATTCTTATAGAAGAGAGGTAGTATAGAGCGGGGGAGAGAGAAAGATAGAGAGACAGGGGGGTTACCTTGTTGGAGGTGTGGTCTCCGAGGTACAGCACCTCCAGAGACTCGCGGTACATGCCTGGAGGTCAGAACAATTACAGATACAGATATATATACACGTCACAGCTTGTCACGTACCGAGTGGGGCAGCGTACTCGTTGTACAGAGTGTTGAGCTGGTAGAGCTGGCTGTCAAGGCGGGCAGCTGCATCGGTCATCCGGGCACTGTCGCCAGTCTCAACCTGGGGGGTGAGTGGATAGTATACTATATATAATAACTATATAATAACTATACTATATATACTACTCTGTACACCAAGTGTCGCCAGTCTCAACC
>BDIP01000579.1:0-10587 GCA_003568945.1 Kipferlia bialata
GGCCCCCTCTCTATGGCGGAGGACAGGTCGAGGTCGAGGTTGGGTATGTGGCAGAGGGGGGAGGGGGAGACACACACGGGGGAGGGGGGAGAGGGGGCATAGGTAAGGGAGTCAGGTACAGTAGGGGGAGAGACAGTGTCGTGTCTAGCTGTGAGAGACACCACCCCAAGAGAGTCTGCCAGAGCACCTAGAAGGCCCACATGGGTGGAGGGGGCGAGGGGGGAGAGGTGGGCACTCTCAAAGAGGGAGAGAGAGGGCATAACACCAGCACCTATAGCTCCTCCCTCACCTTCATTACCGACACGCACCTCCGCCCCTTCCTCCCCCTCACTCTCTGTCTCCTCCTCCATGCTCTGATCCCTATCTATCCTCTCACCCACCATGGCCACTAACTGTGCCACAGTATCAGTAGGGGCTATATCACCAGGGCAAGAGGCATCCAGAAGCTCAACCCCACCCGGGTTGTGCACTAGGATGCGCATGGGTCCCAAGAGGTGGGATAGGGAGAGTGGATGGTAGTGGGTTGAGAGAATCATAATACGCCGTTTGTAGAACGTTGACTGCCAGTCTTATGATCTATGTCTACAGCTCTCTCTACAGCCCAATGAGCCTCTCACCGCGGCCAGGGTCGATGCCCGAATCAGTGCTCTTCAGGTGACAACAGCAGCTAGACTGAACGTATACTCAGACCCCCCTTCTCACTACAAGGCCAGCATGAGACCTAAGGGTGATGCATCCACTCTCCAAGAGAGCCCTCCAGTATCCATGCAAGGCCAGACACCCTGGGTACTGCCTCTAGACTCTCTAGCTGCCAGGGACAGTCAGAGAGTGGGGGCAAAGGTTGGGCATACTTATTCAGATTCACTGTCTCTTCATACTCATGCACACTGCCTCACCCAGGCTGCCACCCTAGCCACTCTGTCCCAGACCACAGACATCAGGGTGGCACCTGGGTATGCCATACCCTGCACTACCTTTGCAGCAGTGTTTGGGCCTGTCCGTGTACAGATTGAGGGCATCCTGTCACAGCACGGACAGGGAAGATGGGAGGTGGGTGACACAACACATAACCACACCAACCAGTACATAGTCATCCTCCTGAAGTATGTAGGTATAGTCTTACCAGTCGTATATACATATTAACCACAGGTGCTGTGGGACCTCTACCTACAGATCAGGTCTCTGGTGCAGCAACTACCCATCCCCCCAGAGGTGGAGAGGGCAGTCATGGGGGCAGCAGCCAAGCTCAAGGTACACTCTAGTGTACATAGAGTATATCCATCTTACCATGTTCTCTATGTGGATAAGGAGAGAGATGCTGAGCACCATGCCTACTCACCCAGGCCCCCCTCGTTGTCAGGTCCAGTGCCTCTCTCTCTCTCCCTCCCTCTCTCTCTCTCTCTCTCTCTACACCCTTATTATCAGGCCCCCCTAGTTGTCAGGTCCAGTGCCGTGTGGGAGGATAGAGAGGAGGCATCCTGTGCTGGACTACACGACTCATACCTCGAGGTGCTAAAGTAGTAATAGTAATAGAGCGTATGATATCATACCAGACCTAAGAGGTATGGTATCCCTCACCCCCAGGTGTCCATGGATGACCTTATGCCGAGGGTGAGGTCGGTGTGGGCCAGCCTGTGGTCTGCCAGGGCACTCACATTCAAGTGAGTGTACTCCTACACTTGTGATATAGACATACATAGAGCAACACTCACCTTAGGGATGAGCTCCACATATCAGCCTATAGTGACATGGCCGTGTTGGTACAGGAGTTGGTGCCAGGTACACACCAAGACTTATGACTACCATAGTCACAAGAACACACAGTTCCGCACTCTATTTCTCAGTGTATATCAATAGAATGGTATAACACCCAGGAAGGTCCTCTGGGGTCGTGTTCTCCCAGGCTCCGTTCGACCACTCTATGTTGGTGGTAGAGGGAGTATCGGGTCTAAACGCGGCATTCATTTCAGGTATGTACACCTCAAGAAAGGACTCCTTTCTGAAAGGAGATATTAGCTCTGATATCATATATAATGTATATCCATAGATACATGTAAATATACTAATAATACGTTCTGTAACATGCAATATGAATGCAGCATTCATATCAGGTACTATGCGGGTATACAATATGTGTGTATCACCAAGATGTATTCATAAAAGGTCGGCAGTCACCATCCCACTGGACCGTTAGCAGAGAGGCAGGACTACCCATCGTTCAGTACATCCCTCCCATGGAAGTGAGTGACGTGGGTCAGAGGGCAAGGGAGACGTTGGCTGTAGAGAAACCCCAGGATAGCTCTAGTGCCCACACAGAGACATCTGAGACTGGTGTGGTGACAAACACTGAGGAGAGGGGTGTAGGGACAGAGGCAGGAGAAGTGTCTGGGTCTGGGTCTGTGAGTGACAGTCTGTCAGTGGATGGGGTGGTGGAGGAGAGCGACAGTGGGCAAGGGTCACCACTTAGGTGAGTGTATACCTTATAGTTACTGTAATTGACTGCAACTCACCCCTACTCACTATCAGAGAGACCCCATACTCTCCATCTGGCCCTGTTCTGAGTGACGCAGAGGTATGCACCTATGACTATACATAATGTTTTACAAATTCACGCCGAGGTTAGGGCCGTGGCTGCTGTGGCCCTGAGACTGGAGGGTATTCTCGGAAGCCCGCAGGTAAGATTATGTTAGTATGGTTATGTACATACCTAGCACTATAGTGCTGTCTTCTCACTTAGGACGTGGAGTGGTCACTGCTGGAGGGTGCTGATGGAAACTCTGACTGTTCACTGTGCATCCTACAGTCCCGGCCCATAGTGTCAAGGTACATATATATTGGTACACTACTGGCATGTATCACTGGTACATAGTGGGTTAATTCCTGCTCCGGAGTAACGATTGTGTAAGACTTCCGTTTCAACTCTCAGGAAGGACCCCAGGCGGCAGTACCTGGCTCTGAGACTAGACACCACAGAGCTGAGACTCCTATACACCAGAGTGCTACAGTACATGGAGGACATGCAGAATCAGGCAGAGGTGTGGGATATCATATATACAGAGATTAGTACTCATACTGAAAGTGTTATCCGTCTCACACCAGACCATGAGCAGAGTCGACCTCTCCTCTCTGTCTGACGAGGCCCTGGCATCAGTTGTCACACAGAGGACATCCACGCTGGCATCGTGGCTGGAGGTATATGTATATATATCAGTTCGACTGGATACAGTTATGGTATTACTACACATGCACTTGTCTCTTCGTCCTCACCCTAGGTGTACTATGAGGAATGCATCCCTATGGCAGATGGCATGAGAAGGTACAAGACTAAGTTCTGAGTTTAGCTGGATATCCTTGTCGATACAAAAGGAATATTTGCACACTCAAGGTCCGACCACAGGTTTGCAGAGCTCTTCGTAGAGCATGTACCTACAGACAACCCCTTTGATTTTGCTGTTCTTCTAGAGGTGGGTCCAGGATAGACACTACATACTATGTCACAGCCATATATTGTATTCTCATCCTAGGTTCCACCCAGTGCCGCCAATGCCGCTAAACACGCTGTTCTTGAGAAGAGGTATGTTACCCTATTACCACTGTGGTGTATGTATGTGTTGATATCATCGAATGAATGACATATGTTGCCTAATGGAAGGTTTCTGGAGTCTACAGGAGAGCCAGGTCGAGAGTTACTCTTCCTGGGTAGAGAGAGTAGGAGGCTGAGAGACTTGGACAATATACGATTGGCAGGTACCTTAGACTAATACTGAATACCATCCGTAATCTGATACGGATACTAAACATTGTATTGTATACACCTGTATTCGATGATGATTCTCTAAATTGATAGGCATCGAGGCCGAGTACGACAGAGCCATAGCAGAGGCACATAGACGTGGGACCTGCAAGTGCCTAGCAGACGTACTCTCAGTGCCTAGGCCCCACCTCAGGTATGGTTACTGCACTTATACCCATAGAGAATAGAGTGGGTACTGACACTCTTACCCCAGGGCCTTTGAGTCTGTGGTCCGACCACAAGTACCTAGGTATGACACGTGTTGCTACACGAATACATGTGCCTCTATCCGTCTGGTATCTTGACTGAGACTATACCTATTAAGTACTCTCAAGTAGAGCGTGTAGGTAGAGAGTATCTACTAACCCAGTGCCTCCACTCTGTCTCTGTTAGATTCCTTGGCTGGATCTCTGTCAGTCCCTGTCTCCAGAGCATGTTCAGTCTCGCCCACCCTCTACAGAGAGACTATCCACCACTCAGTCTCCTTGACATCCATTGGCAACCGGGTACCTATCCTCGGAGAGTCCTCAAGCATAGCTGACAACAACACGGATAGAGGGACTATGCCAAGACGGATCTGTGAGGTACTTGATATTTCCATATTCTATTACACTACGCGATCAACCGCGTAGTTAACGAATCAGGTGCTAGGCCAGCCTGCCAGCCAGGGCAGGGCGGTGGGTATGGCGAGGGTGTGCACTGGAGATGCAAGAGAGCTGGTGAGGGGAGAGGTACTGGTGTGTAAAGGGGTGGAGCCTGACATGGCAAATGCTATGAGAAGGTGAGCGTCAAGCTACACACAGAGATAATTCACTCTTCAACTTGTATTCCCGAGAGTGTAGCGTCTAATCCCCCAGGGCATGTGCTGTCGTTGAGGAGAGGGGTGGCATGCTGATACACGGGGCCATCATAGCCAGGGAACTGGGCATCCCCTGTGTCACAGGTAACTATACATATACATATATCACAGGTACATATACATATACATACATATTGAAGGTCCTCTGCGTCACAGGTGTGTAGTATCATAATGGCTAATTGGTATTGTACTACATAAACACTATGCCATGAACTGGGCATCCCATGCGTCACAGGTAGTTTCACAATCATATATCATATATAGGAACCTTCATACAGTCACAATGAGGATAGTGGGTTGGGTGCGCAGTACGAGTCACAATGAGCAGCTGTGTATTGTATGCACGAACATCCACGAATGTATATGTATATTTTACCCCCAGGTGCACTGGGTGCGTGTCAGATGGCAGAGTCCACATTGAGTAGCTGCGTATATAGTATACATGTATATACCAGTATTTATACACTGTGTCTACCCCCAGGAGCACTGGGTGCCTGTCAGATGGCCGAGTCCCAGCCGTGGCTAGAGGTGGACGGGTACAAGGGGAGGGTGTCGTGCTTCTCTAGTTTATGAGGCCTGTCACACTGTGACTGTCTGACACACACGGTGTACGGGTTGAAGCTTTTCGATAATTGCGGTCGTCCACAGAGACGTCCGGCCACTATATATCGACCGTGACTGAGAATATATCCCCAAAGTAACACCTGAAAAGGAACATTTGTGAGACAATTTACACTCCAAGTTTCCTTCCATTGTTGGCAACTCTACGTATCTATTTAGTATCGCTACCGTCTGAAGTGCTGGTGGAACGCTAGGGTCTCAGCATCAATCCTGGGGGTCAGGGGGAGAGAATGCAGAAGGATGCATAGTCCGTATATACATATACCAATACCCCACCTTGGCTTTACGTCTATGAGTGCCTGCTGGAAGTGGGCTGGGGTCACCACCTTGGGGGGCAGAGATACAGTCTCTATACCATTGGTCTTGGCATCCCTCTCTGCTGCTAGGTACTCACCCAGGGCTAGCATACCGGCACGCCTAGGAGTAAGGGAGAGAACGGGGACCAATACAATACTAAATATATAGTATCATGGTGTATCTACCTGCACACAGCTGCGAGCTCTGCACCGGAGTACCCCTCTGTCTCTGAGGCATAGGAAGAGAGGTCGACATCAGGGGACAGGGGCATGCGGGAGCCAACCTGGCAGTTAAGACAGTGTCACAAGGTCATGTTACTCTATTAGATCTTTTACAGTGTCATGTTACTCTATACCCCACCTTGCTAAGCAGAGCCTGCCTGGCAGGTAGGTCAGGGGGTGCTACGTACACGCAGTAGTCAATCCTGGGGTGGGTGAGGGAGACAGCATACTCTAAAAACAGAACTGATGGCATACTAACTGCTGCTGTTGTTAATGTACTTGTTATATCTATACCTTCCCGGCCTCAGGATGCCCTTGTCGATTAGATCGGGACGGTTAGTGGCTGGGGTGAGACAGAGAGTGAACTATAGCATCACACATTCTAAATATGTAACCCACCTGCTGCCACAAACACCCCGTTGGGAGCACACTCATCAAGCTGGGCTAGGAGGGTGGCCACAACACGTGTCATGACCTTGTCTGGTGTGGGAAGGAGCAAGTGTAGTATGGTATAGTGAATATACACACTATTACTATACAGTGTCGCATCGCCGTACCCTTGCTGCCCCCTCTTGCTGGTGCCAGTGCCTCGACCTCATCCAGGAACACAATACAGGGGGCCACGCTTCTGGCCCTGGCGAATATCTCTCTGACCCTCCTCTCACTCTCTCCCACGTACATGGAGAGCACGTCTCTGCACCCAACAGCCATGAATGTGCACTTGCCATGGGTGGCCAGGGCCTTGGCCAGCATGGTCTGGTGCATCAGAGATTGATAGGGCACACACACACACACATATATATATATATACATATATACATATAGATAGGATAGGGCCTTGGCCAGCATGGTCTGGGATCAGGGAGGCGATGTTGACAGGGTACAGAGGATATATGGAGGGCCACACTGTATATACATACACATCCACCCACCTTACCACACCCTGGGGGTCCGTATAGCAGAATGCCACTGGAACCCCTGGTCAGACCAGAGCCTGGGGGTAAGGGAACACATGACCACAGAGTGTATACATATCAACGTATATATTGCTTTAATTTTTGCGTGTATGACACACCTGTGACTCTGGCAGTGCCTGTCTGACCAGTCTCTACCATATCATACATATATGAATATACATATATGAGTATGTATATGAGTATATATACTACTATATATAGGCATAATAATGTACAGAGGCCTGACCTGTGTCCTCTGGCAGAGCCTGTCTGACCAGTCTCTACCATATCATACATATATATATGGATATATACTACTATATAGGCATAATAATGTACAGAGGACACACCTGTGTCCTCTGGCAGTGCCTGTCTGACGAGTCTCTTCAGCTCGGCATGGCCTGCAATGTCATCCCACTCCACCTGGCATCAGAGGGAGAGAGAGAGAGAGAGAGAGAGAGAGAGAGAGAGAGAGAGGGTTAATGTACCTTATCCGCTGACACCGCCAGCTCCCTGGTGCCACTGGGCCTGACCCTCAGCAGGGCATGCCTCAGCCCAGCCTCCACCCCTACACCTCCCTCTGCACTACTCCTGTGTCTGGTGAATAGGGCAGCTGCCTGTACAAGGTCTGCCTGGAGGTACCCATTGAGGCCATGGCAGGCACGCACCACATCACCCCTCTCTGTGCTATGGGTGTCTAGACCGAGTAGGGCAGACAGGATATCGGCACGCTGGGCGGTGTCAGGGGGGGAGAAGAAGACATCTCTGGGGTGAGTCTCAGCTACAGACACTATATATATATATATACTATACGCACCTTGGGAACCCCGTCCCTCTGAGCCCTGGGTGCACATCCCCCAGCTGTACAAGGGTGGCAAACAGGGCAACACGGGGGAAGGAGGGACTAGACACACTAGAGGTGCTAGAGGTGCTAGAGGTGCCAGACCCAGTGGGCGTAGAGGAGTATGTGTCTGTGAGACACTGGAGCAGGGCGGACCGGGCTGCGGCCTCGCCCTCCTGGGCCTCTCTCCCTTGCTCCTTTCGTCAATATGTGATAATCTAGTTCATACATATATAACTATAAATCTATCTGTAGATACTCCCTCCTGGGCCTCTCTACCTTGCTCCTGGGGTGAGTGATATACTATATATTATAGTGCATTACTATCAGTATATGCCTGCATATATATATATATATATATATTTACATACATGCATATATACCTGGGGGCACAGTGCATCCACCCTCTCCAGCACCATGGTATATATATATCTATATATACTGATAGATATACCTATATATACTGATAGATATATATACATATACATACATACCTGTGGGCACAATGCATCCACCCTCTCCAGCACCATGACACAGGGGGCCATCTTGGCGGCATGCTTGAAGGCACTGCGGTGAGGAGGCACACACACTAAGACAACACTAGGATACAGTGAGCATGTACCCACCTGAGTATGCTGCGGCCTGTACACCCACCTGAGTACATAATATAATAATATATATTATTATACATACACATATATATATCTATATCTATATATATATATAACCCACCTGAGTATACTGCGGCCTGTCCCCCCGACCTCACTGGACACCAGGAGTGCACAGTTGAATGTCAGGAGGGGGACACCAGCGGTGGAGGCACAGTGAGATGCAAAGGTGGACTTGCCTAGCGTAAGAAAGACAATCATACCTGTTCGAAATACATAGTCACACACCCATAATTATTACATATAATACCTGTCCCGGATGGTCCCACCAGCAGGGTGGGTGGGCAGTACTCCCTGGGTCTGTTGGTATCCAGGTGTGCAGTGACATTGGACAGAAGGGCAGACTGGGCAGGGGAGAGACCTGGGTTCGTAAGAGGTGGGAGACGCAAAGCATAAGTCTGTATCCTACTCCTATACTCCTCGCTAGATATATATATACATCGAGAAGAGCAGACTGGGCAGGTGACAGACCTGGGGGTGGGAGACGCGGATAGGTAAAACATCAAGCTCTACTACATTCTTATACGCCTATCCTCCTCTCTAGATAGATAGATATATATATATATATATATCTATCTATATATAGATACACCCACCTCCCACAGGCACCGGTGCTGGAGGACTGGGCTTGGGGACAGAGGGGAGGTCGATGGACACACGGGTGTTTCTGGGTGAGGACTTCATTAGTGTATCCAAAGTAATGATTCGTTCAGTAAAGCTATAGCACTAATACTATATCTAAACATACCTGGTGACAATGCACAGAGGTGGTGCCACATTCCCACTCTTCATCACAACCCAGTTAGCAGAGTCAGCCTTGGGGTCACTCCGAGTGTGTGTAGACAGGGTGGGAAGTGCACAGTTGGGTGCATTGACATCCTCTGAGAGCACAGTGCCGTTGAGGAGGGTCAGAGACACAACTCTGGCAGTGCGGACACCCTGCAGTGAGAAGAGAGCGTGGATAGAAATATAGTACAATCAGAGAGCCTCACCATGATGGGTATGTCCACCCTTGCGCCGACATGCACTGCGGTGCCTTCTAGGGATAGGGACAGGGCCTCTGGATACCCCCCAGGCAGAGACACAGGGGGTGGGACCCAGGAGTACGAGGCCTTAGTAGACGACTAAGGGTGAGGAGGTAGAATGGGATAAGCAATATGCCACGATAGTCTCACCTCTATGCACACCCTCATAGATGCCACTGGGTGAGACACAATGGGACGGGGGACATCCGCAGGGGGGGCAGGGGAAGAGGGGGAGAGAGCGGACTGGGCAAGGGGTGACCTCACAGCACTGGGGCTACACACACCATGGGGTACAGAAGGGGTGGAGACAGAGGGGGGAGGGACGGGAGAGGCGAAAGGGTTCTCGATAGTGACTCTAGAACCACCAGAGGCGACACTGCTCACTACGCCTGACATGGTGAGCGTATGGCTCTCCCTATCTCTCTCTATCTCCCTCTATATATATACATATGGGTATATGTATGTGTACCTGGGAGTGCGGCAGGTGTGTCCAGGACTGAGAATGGTGTAGAGTGTCTGTAGACGATGGGGGAGGACACGGCCAAGGGGTACACCCTGCTCCAGCAGAGGAAGGGGGAGGGAGAGGGGGTGGAGATATGGGGACTAGGCTGGGGTGATTGGGATAGAGGAGGAGAGAGAAGGGGAGTGCATACCGGTGGGGAGTTGGGTCTGGATGCCCCCTTCAGAGGCTTGGGTGCCATGAAGACAGGGAGGTACCGACCAGCCTGTTATGTGAGTGATATAGTGATAGGACAGAGAGAGTGAGAAGAGGAGAAGGAGTAGTACCAATACATCAGCTATCTGAAGCGCTGTCTTCTTGAACAGAGAGTGATACAGTGATATAGTTAAGAGAGAGTAGGAGAATAGAGTACGTAAAGAGAGAGTAGGAGTGTCTATCTATACATCAAGTACCTGTAGCGCTGTCTTCTTGAACAGAGAGTGGTGCATCCCTATGCAGCCTGGCTTGGCGCCTGGGGTATCAGTATCAGTGTCAGGAAGAATCAATGAGTGTATATGTATATGAAGGGTACAATCATATGGATACGGTATGTGACGGTCGGTTTGTCAATACATATGAATGTCATTATACATATATATACCTGATCCATCTGTGTCTGGCTTCACTGTCACTGTATTGGGTGGGACCACAACTACAGGCACTGCAGGAGACTGTGGGGGGAGGGGGGAACGGGGGTCGTTGCGTCCCTTAGACGGTGTGTTCTGGTATCATGAGAGAATGGTAGAGTATAAATGGGGACGGAACGGAGGGGGGGGGGGGGGGGGGGGGGGGTCTTCTTTTCGGCCC
>BDIP01000580.1:5379-16718 GCA_003568945.1 Kipferlia bialata
ATATGTATTCCTATACTATTCTATACCTGCACCCTGTCTGTGTCTGTGTTGGGTGCCTGGGCCAGGTGGGCACGGGCATGCCTGGGTGTAAGTATACAGAAGTACAGGACACACATATCTGTATAATAATACTTGTGATTTACACCACTGTAAAGAGTAATGACCGGGGCACGTTGACACATTAATAATTCAGTATTCTCACATAGATTGTATATCAATATATATAGTTCCCGAATACATCATACCTAGTCATTGGCATTGCCACCGCTGACACCAGCACCCTCACCACATCATAGGCTGCACCACCAGTCTCGGTCTCCTGGGTATCAGGTGTACTATCGTGTACACAGAGATGGTGAAGACAATAGTATAGTATGTGGATCTTGTATTTGAGGTGAGGAGGGTGCTTGATTACCTGCTCACAGGGCAGCACCAGTGTAAACTCACTGCCGAAAGGCCTTCCGGTAGCCTTGAGCAGAGGGGATACCCCTGGGAGCATGCTGGAGGTTAGTCTGTGAAATATAACCTAACTGATATATGCTGGAACTTGAATTGATAAAGATTAGACAAATGAATACAACAGGGGGTTTCTTGAAGTGCCGCCATACCTGTGCTTTGTGTCGAAGTAGTCCACACCTCGCGGAAATATATAATACACTGTATACATTAATGGACATATATGTATGGCTGTCAAATGCATACTCCATATACCTGTGCTTTGTGTCGAAGTAGTCCACCCCCCTGGAAGATGGAACAAACCCAGAGGCCAGGGCTAGCATAGTACCCTAGAAGGGTTAGCATTCATTACATATAGATGCATACGCATACTAGCATATTTGTTAATATATGGTACAAACCCAGAGGCCAGGGCTAGCATGGTGCTCTGGAGTTACGATCCATGTAGTATATGAATGGAATACATGCAAAGGAGGGAGTACTAAGCATAGTGGCCCCATACCTTGTATATGTGAGGTGGGTACATATGATATATACACATAACAACCTTACCTTGTATGTGTCGCACTCACTGAGTGACCCAGTGGCTGTACCGGCAGACATGGAGGTACCACCTGTATATAAGTGATATGAGTAAACAAATGAATAACCTCTATCCAATATGTATATCAGAATGTGACTGTAGCGGTAGACATGGAGGTGCCGCCTAGGTGTAAGATACAAAAATGAACATATTGTAGGTACTTGTGTATGAGAGGGAGTGTGTCTGTACCTAGTCCCCTGTCTGGCTTGTTGGACTGGTTGGCACGCATGGCCTGATGGTGAGGGTATGAATAGTGGTATATAGAGAGAATGATATACACACAACTATATGCAGTCTATATAACCATACCTTCCTCCGCTGCATTGTCTCCCTCATACTGCTCAGGGTGTAGCTGATGAAGTCCACACTATCCTTGTCCAGCGCCTCGCCTGTATGTAAGGTATACATATATATATATATATATATATATATGTAGAGAGAGAGAGAGAGAGACACGGATTCTGGTCTTTCTGCTAAGACCTGATGGACCACAACTGACTATTGAGCAAATACATTTGTAATCATACATATGCATACCTGCTGCATCGCCCTGGTCTGCCTCTCTCTCTCTCTCTCTCTGTCCCTCCTGGGCCTCACTCTTGAGGAGGAGGGCGAGGTTCTGCAGCTTCCTAGGGGTCAGAAAGAGTGTATACATACAGAAGACAGAGGCATGGAGAATGTGACTAGTACCCGAACACAAGTGATAGCAATACAAATACATCTCTGCATCTGCCACCAACTTGTCCCTGTATCGCATAAGAAAAGTATGTAAATATATGACACACATAGCGTATGAAACATACCTCTCCATCTCTGCATCTGCCACCTCCATATATCATACATATACAATTACGTTAATGTTCACCAAGAGTGTATATATATGAACATCACATACCTCTCCATCTCTGCATCTGCCACCTCCTCGTCCACCTCTGTCTGACTCTCACTCTCAGAGTCAGAGGACTCCTCATCCTCCTGGGGCTTCTTATCACCGCCCTCGACCTGTACATAAGTAACACTTCCAGTATTCATGAGTACTACTGATACTATCCAATCTCCTGGACCAGGTACTCATAATAACCACGATTAGCCAGGTACTCATAATAACTACGATCTCTGAGGTATTCTGGGACCATTCATAAGAATATGCGAAATATCAAGGTATTTGTGATACTCCCTACCTGAGCGTGTGTGCTAGGAAGTCCAGGTAGCACAGAGACAGTAGGCTCAGGGTGGGAGGGGGTCATGGGGCCGGACCTGAGAGTGAGTATATACATAACTATACATATAAAGATAACTATATATACATATATAAATACATACATATTGGATAGAGATATTGTGAGTTACAATATGAGGACAGGGGGCCATGGGGCCGAACCTGAGAGTGAGCAATACGCATAACTGTATGCATACACATATATGTGTGATACAGTGATAATGTACTGCATTTCCAGATATGAATGAATAGTTCACTCGTACCTCACTGCAGACAGGGCAGACAGGGCATCAGACTACAGAACTCTATATAATATGTAGTATATGACGTATAGAGAAGAAAGACATTATGAATGCACCCCTACCTCACTGCAGACAGGGCAGACAGGGCAGTGAATCCACAGCGGGCATTGTCCTTGGCCAGACTGGGAATGAGGGGCTAGGTAGAGAGAGAGAGAGTGAGACAGTGAGATACACCAACTATGTGTCAATACCCACCTCTTAGCCCATATCTCCTTGTCGGGTGCTCTGAATGGGATGCGACTCTTGCCATGGACAGACTCCCTAGAGGTGAGGTATACAATGCAACAATCAAGCCAGTATCAACCGATACTAATAACGAGTCCACCCGCCTGATGCTGATCTGGGGCTTGGACACATCGAACTTGATGGTGCTGGGGAGGTAGAAGGCCTGGCATAAGCATCAGATACATATAGTTCACTAACATACACATCAGGATATGTATAGAATATGCTAATTGTTGTCATGCACACACCTTGAGGTCATCGAGTAGGCGCTGTAGGTGCACATCGCCTGGGGTGAGAGAAACACACATGATAGGGCAAGAATAGTATCTGAAAAACCCTGACAAAAGCATCAATGTATCTTCACTCTCTATGGATATACCTGTTGATGCCAGGATGTGTGCCCCCTGGTCACTCATCCACGAGTAGGCAGCAGGGTCAGTGGCAACTAATCTAGAGTGAGGGGAGATAGGGAGGGAAAGAGAAAGACTGAGAGAGAGAGAGAGATCCAGGAGTAGGTAGCAGGGTCAGTGGACAACCAGTCTAGGGAAGGAGGGAACAATAAATATCTCGTGAAATAGGAAAATACAACTACTTATGTGTTATGTACCTGTTCAAGGCGTCCTGCAACACCGGGTAGTGCCATGGGCTCTGGGGTGTGATGGCCACCATAAGTGAGGGAGGGAGGGGCTTGGTCAACAGCCTCAGGGCCTCAATGGGTGGGGGGGTGTCAGAGGCAGAACGGACCTGATGGTAAGAGAATTAAGTGCTCAGATATACATACACACATATATATACAGTATTCTGACATATTGTATCGTGGTATAATCAAATACACACGCTATATAGCCGATTACTCATACATACCTTCTCCTGATACTGTGTGTACATGTCCTGCCCCACTATCGTGGCATGCTTCACAATGGCAGCATCTCCAGTGGCCGTGATGCCAACGATGGAGCCTGGGGGTAAGTACATATATGAGAGGACGTACATATATGTATGAAACCAATACAGTGGAAATTGACAGTAGTTACAAGTAGCTACCACCATTAATGTAGTATTTATTCTACCATAAGTTTACAACATACCTGGCTGCCCACTCTTGACTGGTATGTACCCCTTGCCCAGCAGTGTGTATACCCCAGACACCGTGGCCAGACAGGAGGTGTCACCCTCTGCCTCAGTCTCAGTCTTTGTCTCTCTGTCCACCCCGTCACTTGGGGCAAGGACCCTGGGGGTTACTTAGGCTACACGGAAACAGCAGTGCTGCGCGATAGTGATACTGCATGCTATTGAATGTTATGTTATACCTGATCAGAGATCCCTCCTTGATGGTGCCTGACAGCACTCTCACCAGTGCCACTCTTCCCTTGTCCTACCGTGAGTTGTCTATAGGTATCACATATGACGATTCTAGGTATACTATATGTAAACACAATTCTCATACCTTGAGCTCACTGTCGATGTCGAGGCCAGGGGTCAGAAGCTTGGCAGCTGGAGGGTGAGACGGCAACGTCAACCACTAATCACACATAGATGTAAACGCAATGCGAAACATACAAATATACTCACCCACAGCCACCATAGGTCCCTCTGGAGATGCCTCTCTGATGGGGTGTGCAAGGGGGTTGGAGGGGGGACAGAAGGCAGTCAGCCTGCCAGTCTGGGCTGGAGCGTTAGAGATATAATACAAACACAGAGCCGTATGCTTATGATACTATCTTACCCTTGTTTGGCGGGGGTATGTGCTGTCCAATGGCCTCAAAGACTGGTACATACAGTGGTAGCCAGTTCTGGAAGAGGTGTCTGACCCTCTCCTGCTGGGTGCGCAGGGAGGTGGCCCTGAGAGTCAATATATGAAAGAAATATATATATACACTCATATATATGAGAGAAAAGTAGGGGGAGGGAGAGAGAGATCTCCTGCTGGGTGCGAAGGGAGGTGGCTCTGACAGTCAATATAGTATAGTATTGTATATACAAAGAGAGAAAGAGAGACTGAGAGGGAGAGAGAGAGATCTCCTACTAGGGGCGCAGGAAGGTGGCCCTGAGAGGTTAGTATATCCACAGCTCCTAATACACATGGGGAATACTACCCATGGCCTGTGCCACTGCCTCCAAACGACCAAAAACCGATACAAGTACTAATATATATATGTGTGTGCTGTCTATACCTAGGCAGTTCCACCCCCATGGCCTGTGCCACTGCCTCCAGTGACCATATACCCATAGATATTATAATATATAGTAATAATATATAATTACTATCTACCTTGGTAGCTGCACCCCCATGGCCTGTGCCACAGCTTCTAGGGAGTCCACCCCCCCAGTCACATCCTGACACACATCAAGGGCCTTCCACACAGTGTTGAGGATCAGCATCACACCTGGGGTGAGAGGCAGATATCTGGGTGGATCAATTCTCAGTAATAGATTAGTTTACATCTGTACCTAGAGGCACTTGCTCCTTCTTCTTGGCGGGCTTCTTGCCAGCCTTGGTCTTCTTCTTCTTCTCCTGGGGGTTATTACAAAACTACGTGATGGCACTTAGGACTGACAACTAATATAGTGACTGTAACCAACCTTTGCGATCTTGACGGGTGTGCGAGTTGCCTTATCGAGGGTGTAGTTGGGGCTGAACAGGTAGGGGGCCAGCTCCTCAGGAGTCATGTCACACCCTGACAGTTGGCACAATCTAGTCAATTCTCACATATCGGAGTATTAGCATACCTAGCTTCTGAATGGCGACTGGGGCAAAGTCGATGGGTCTGAAACCCCATCCAAACAGGCCAGATCCAAAGACAACGTTGCCTCTCTCAGGTCCAAATAGCCTGGGGGTAAACGTGGAAGAGACTCCCACAGAGAGAGAGAGAGAGAGAGACAAGAGGTGTGTATCTACCTGAGCGCCTGGTGACTGGCTGTGTACATCCTATCCAGGAAGTCATGGTCCTTGGCTGAGGCCTCAGTCTCTCTCTCACCCTCGCCAGCTGCTGACTTCTCATCGTGCAGGGCAGCAGACTTGGCCCTGTTAGGTTAGAGAGTGAAAGATATGACAGAAACGCAACGGTAAAATAGGACTTCAATGAACAATATACCTAACATTGGCGGCCACCCTAAAGACTGCGTCGTTGGTCATGTCCAGTATGTGGTTGAGGTGGACAAAGGCAGCTGAGGGGGACAGGCACAGCTCGTTGTGCAGACGGTCAATCTGGAAAGTTAGAACAACACGTGACATGTTATCGAGTATATACAATTGCGTACCTTGTTGATGACTAGGACCGGTCTGAGTCTGGCCAGGATGACCTGCTCAAGCACAACCTGGGGTGAGAGGGAGTACGACACTAAAGAACTATAGATGAAAGAATAGTGTAATCCTAGTATAAGTATAATACCCACCTCTGTCTGAGCACATGGCCCCTCGACTGCATCCACAACCACCACTGCACCATCACACAGACGCATGGCAGCCCTGGGGATGAGAATACTCAAAGCAGTGATATATTAATATAAGCAGAGTAAAATAGTAAAAATTCGTCCATATATAACAGAGGCACGACAGCAGTGAGAGTAGGAGATGCTCTAGTAAAAGAGAACATGAACAGTGAAGACTGTTGTTCTATATATCCATACCTTGTCTCTGTTGAGAAGTCCACGTGGCCTGGGGTGTCCACAATGTTCAGAAGCATAGGGTACTTGACCTAGAGTAAGAGTGCTAAAACGATGGATGTGTCCACATTGTGAACCGCGATGGTCTTTGAGGAGGCAAGTAACATGTATACATAAAAGAGGGACGCCATCTGGAATATTCATGAAAACTAGCTCGAATGTCCTTGATGAGACATAGGGCATATACAAATGACGTCAACATATGAATTGGTATACACATAGATTGTATACACAATTACCTCGAATGTCCTAGATGATGCAGGTGAGGCAGAGGCAGGGGAGGGGGAGGGGGAGGGAGAGGCAGGGGGAGTGGGCCCTGTGCCTGGCTTCTTGGCATAGATGAGGGAGATGACACTCGAGTGCATCGTGATGCAACGCTCCTAGGAGTTAGTATCTTGTCCTCTATTACTATACCCCCTTCCTTTGTACTAGTGTATCGCCACTTCTCTGCATTCCAGGCCTCTGACGCCACCATATAAGAAATTTTCTCCCCCAGTATACACATATATGTCAAATAGTAGACCACTATACCTGCTCGTCCTCTCTGCAGTCCATGAACCTGCTCACTCCCACCATGTGCTGGCTGATGTGGCCATTCAGAGACACAAGACTTAGGGTGAGATATATTGAGAGTGAACACGTAATTGTTGATGGGATATCGTAGTGTGTTTTCCATATGCTGGCTGAGATGGAATACAGACAGAAGGGTTGAGATTAGAGAAAGAGAGGGACTTGTGAGGAACACTAGAACAGAAAGAATTTGAAAGGAGTGCTATAATTATATGAATGAAGGCAGTGGAGAGGTTGAAAGCAATTGAGGCGGGGGGGAGCGGCGGAGGAGAGAGAGGAGGGGGGGGGATACACCACAAACATGCCCGTGTGACCGTGCCCGAGAAAGGAATAGAGAGAGATATAGTATATGTGCAGTACCCAGTGGGAAAGAGTATGTGGGGTGTACGCACCATTGAGACAGACATGGGACAAGAGAAGGGGGGGGGGGGGGGGGGGGGGGGGGGGGGGGGGGGGGAAGCCCTCAGATTGGTGCCATCACCCGCCGTGTCTATGGCCAGATGACATGGGACAAGGCGCAGGTGTGTGTGTACAATATTATTTATATATATATATATATATATATATATATATATATAATCTTATATATAGGATGGTATATATATATATATAGTATATTCAGTATACTCTATATATGGACAGATGAGATGGGACAAGGCGCAGGTATGGATGAAGTACATTATCACAAAGTTATCATGAGTATTGTATTCACTATACATTTGTATATTCTGTTCCACAGGCCAAATGTCTGGGACATGTAAGGCACATGTATCAAGTGCTCGTTCACAGCATGTCATGACTATTTCTTCTGTACTCTCTGTCTCTGTACTGACCCCAGGCCCAGGCCGGCATCGAGGTCTTTGACTTCAACCCCGAGGAGGTAGGAACACTTGTAATAGTAAGATGTTTTCATGATAGTATGCATACATATGTGAGGTAGGGGTAGCGAAAATGTTAACAGTATTGCGATATGCAGATGTAATATTTATTGGTGCATGTCTCACATCCAGCTTGACGACTCCTCTTCCTCTGAGGAGGAGAGTGGACATGTCGACAGGGTGGAGACGCAGGTACTATATACCATATGTGTGTGTATATATGTATGTACATATATATAGAGAGAGAGAGAGAAAGAGAGAGGGGGAGTGTACATGTCGACAGGGTGGAGACGCAGGTATGTAATTTAATTGTATCTAAATGCGTAAAGAGTGTGTGTGTGTGTGTTATAATCTCAAGAATTGTATCTCACTGCCAGGTGCTTGAGGCTGAGGTCGAGGCACCTGAACTCTGCCAGGCCGCCCTAGATGACGCAGGTAAGTCTGTGTCTATATATATATATATGTTACTTTGTATATTCATTAGTTTGTTGAAATATGTGTGTTTGTATTTGTAGATTGTAGGTATCATACATTTGTGTATACTCACCCCAGGCGGAGTTCGCGCTCTGGTATCCATTCTGGACAGGTACTGCAATGTGGTACCTCTTTGCTTCGTATTATATATATATGCCATACAGGAATCACCGTGCATATTGCAGCATTGGAATCCGCTATCTGTTTCAGTATCTGTATCTCTGTTCCACTCTGTCTACAACTCTCTGTCTCTCTCTCTCTCTCTCTATCTCCCTCTCTCCCCGTCCCCCACCCCAGGTTCCACTCTGTCTGTGTGTCTGTGGCTGTCTTCTCCATCCTGCTGGACCACTCCATAGCTATAGCGGCACCGGCCAGCAATGCTAGGGTACACGCATTGATATATTTTTCTGTCTATATCATGAGCTTCGAATGCTAGGAATGGCAGGGTGATAATTACATTTTGTCAAATTGCATAACATCTTGTGAGACAGGTCTTTCGCGACCATATATTCAGTGTCCTCTCTCCGTTGCTCTCTTTCTGTATCTCTCTCTCTCTCTACCGCTTAGATCCTGCATGACCATCTGGTCCACGTTCTCTCTCTCTCCACCCCCCACTCTCTCTTTCTCTTTGTATCTCTCTCTCATGTAATTGTTTCTTTAACTCAGGTCCTGCGTGATCCTCTCTTCCACGTCCTCTCTGCCATTGGTGTGCCCAGACTGACATATGTACTGGCTGCAGTGTCACCTGCCACATTCGTAGGTATCTCCCTCACTTTCTCTATGTATATGTATATATATGTATGTATGTTTTGGTATCCAACTCTAGACGTGATTGTGTCCAAGATGTTTGCATTCCCAGACATGTCAATGTTCTCTCTCTCTCTCTCTCCCTCTCTCTCTATTTATTTATCTATGTATATATATATATATATATATATATTCCTCCCTCCAACTCTAGATGTGATTGTGTCCAAGATATTTGCCTTTCCAGACATCTCTCTCTCTCTCTCTCTATCTCTCTGTATATATACATATGTATATATACAACTCTAACCCTAGATGTGATTGTGTCCAAGATGTTTGCCTTCCCAGACATGTCAGTCTATGTCCACAAACTAGACAGAGGGGTCACAATCAGCATCCTCAACACATTCAGAACGGCACTCGCATGCTCAGGAATCAGGTACCCGAAACATATTTGCATAGACGTACCTTGCCAGAGTATTTGGTGTATGGAAGTATATTTAGTACTTCTAACATCGCATACATATGAGTGTAAGACGTCTCTATTCAGGTACTCATTCCCAGGGACCTGGACCCTGCCCTCATCCCTGTGGTCACAAAGGCATTAGGCACAGACCAGGTATACCATATTAGGGAGTTGTGATGTACATATGTGATTTCTCATTCTCACCCCCAGACCGCATCCATTGATTAACATCAATTATCATATTACAATATGCTATTTTATATTGTATCGTTGGTCTAAGTCTAAGTGCACTCACCCCCAGACCCGCATCCAGCCTGCCTTTGACATACTCTCATTATACGCGACGTTTTAGATCATCATTGATATATATAAATATGTATATATGCATCGGTTGATACTCACTTCTAGACCCGCATCCAGCCTGCCTTTGACATGCTGATGACATGCATCAAGGCAGGGGGGACGCTGCAGGACCAGGTATGTCACCAAATATTCACCATACTTAGACCCTTCATATTCCAGTATTATTACTCTCCCATGTTCTTCATGTCTTGCTCTCATATCGTCTGATCAGTGTTTGTCAGTAGTACATACAGAGAGTAGTTATAGAGTATTTATACTGACCTCAGGGTACCCGTGCCCTGCTGTGGGCCCTCAAAGAACTCTATGGCAGACAGAAGCCAGGTATGGGAGAAGTGGATATACTAGTATTGATACTCTATCTCTCCCTGTGTACCCTGACCCCCTAGGCACTGGGGCTGCTCTCAAGTGCATGTCCGAGCTGTCCAGATCAACAGACGTTGAGGTGGGTTTCATACCTGTATCCTTTAGAAACTCATATACGTATATACATTCCAGAGTATATGAATCCGATATAGACATTGTATCCTAGCGCTCAGACGATTAGTGTCGTACGTGCGTATGTACACCCTAACCCCAGCTGCAGCGTGTGTTTGCTCTTGTGGCCAGACACCTCCATGCGGCACTCAAGGCCAGGGTCGGGCCAGGTATGTACTTACAGTTGTATGTCTGTTGTTAGTTGTGTGTGTGTGTGTGTATACATACCTCCCTCTCACCCCAGGTGTCCAGAAGATGAAGCCCAGTGCGGGTATCCTACCCTTTGGTGCCTGCACTGCATGCAACCCCCTGCTGCTGCTGGGGCCTGTCCAGGTATGGGTACACTTTCTTTTTTCCCATTTTCCCCTCCCCATATATATATGGTGTTTTGGTGTTTGTCATCATTGACCCCCCATAGTGCCCTCCTCTCCTGCCTCACTGTTTATGGAGAGAGAGTAATTAGTATTAGTGTATATATTTGACCCCAGGGTGCCCTCCTTGCCCGTCTGACTGCTGCCCTCAACACCACCCTGAGTCACTCTGTGTCTGGCACAGCAGGGCATGATACAGAGTGCATATTGCAGGTATATACATATATACTCGGAAATATTTACTGTACACTACAGTAACAGTAGGAAGGCTTGCTTTTTTATAGTCCAGTATCTATGATATCTGTCAAGAGAGTGTCTTTAACCCCCAGACTGCCGCTCTCCTGTCTGAGTGGGTGTATGTCTCCACTGAGCCCTTGACCGATCCATCTTCCCTGTCCTGTGAGGGCGTGCCTGCATTGGATCAGTACTTGGACACCTCACTCAGTGGACAGTACATGGCAGGTATGGATACGTATACAAATGTGAATGTATAATATGTATATATATATATATATATATATATATATATATATATATATATATATATA
>BDIP01000582.1:5389-16713 GCA_003568945.1 Kipferlia bialata
GAATACATGTATTAATACATATTGTGGAACTAGTACCTGTCGTTGAGGATGACGTGGATGGGGATGTTCTCGACCTGGTGCCTCAGCCTGCCAGCTGGGGGTGAGGGGGGGGGGGGTTAATACACAGTGTGTCAGACTATCCATATAAGAATACACATCGCATAGCATGTGCATGGATGTACCTGTGTACAAAGTCTATATATTCATGTACCTGTGTGGAATGCCTGCACAAACCCAGTCTCGGGACAGGACAGGAAGTCAAGAAGCCTGGGTCAGGATATGTATTAGGAGGGATGATGACATATATCCATACATCTAACCTGGGGCTGATACCCCCTGCCAGGTACAGGCCCTGCTTGGGCAGCACAGTCAGGGCCATGCCCAGAGAGGCAGCGGCAAACACCCTGGGGTTAGGGTTGAAGATGGGGTAGACACATACATGAGATTTATACGAACTGATGCAGTATATATGCGTGTGTTCCAACCACCTGATCGTATACACAAGTATACATATCCATCCACACAACCTGTCCCACCTTATGACAGTATACATACATATATCCCCTTACCCACCCCGCCCCTACCTGACGAATGTGTATATATCCACACATATATATACCTGACGAATGTGTGCATGGTGTGCAGGGCCACGGGGTCTGCCTCCCCAACAGGCAGAGGGTGGCAGGCACTGGCCCTAGCAGCACTGGACACCAGGGGGTTGACGTCCCTACCCTCTGCCTCGGCCTCTGCCACGGCCCCTGCCAGCTGGGGGGAGATGCAGTCGGTGCTGCGGGCATAGTAGCTCCTGGGGGTCAGAGGCATGGTAAGGCACGGGTATAGTCATACATACATGCAGAGATGGGCACCCAGGGGCACATGCACATCGTGCACATACATACATGTACACCACTATATACATGCACCCCTCACCTGTAGAAGTAGAAGAGGTCTCTAAGGCCGATCCCGGAGGCAATCCTCTCCCACGACACCCTCTCGAGGGGTACCCCTGTGGGGTGCTCTCTCATGAGCCAGTGGGTGAACTTGAACTCGGGGTCTGAGATGGGGGCGAAGGGGGCATGGCCGCCCTCGGAAGGGTAGACCGTCCAGCCACTCTCCTGCTGCATGGCATAACCCATGCCCAGGCCTAGTGTCAGTGCATATATACATACATACATACACACACACACACATATATATATATAAATATATACTGATACTGCTGCATGGCATACCCCATGCCCAGGCCTGGGGGTCAGGGTGTGTATGTATATGTATGTATATATATCCATGTATCCCCACCTGTGCCTGCCCCCACTATGGCCAGGTCAGAATACCTATGTATATATCTAAAAAGATATATCTATATACATATGCAGCTATCCCCACCTGTGCCTGCCCCCACTATGGCTATGGGTGCAGAGGGGTCGGATGTGCCCTGGAACAGAGTGGCGATGTCCGTGGTGGAGTTGAGGCCGGGGATGCCGTACCTGCGTCAGACGCACAGATGCATACACCAGAGAGGGGCCTATATATATATATATATATATGAGTTCGCCAGTTAAAGGGAGTATTAACCATTACAAATAGCGAAACTACGTATACACGTGAGCAATGTAATTGATGCACGGCAGGTGACGGTGTTTTACACCCTATGCATATATATACATGAATATCTATACATACCCTATGGCGCTGAAGTCATTGATGAGCTTGATTCTGTCAGCATCAAGACCCTGGGATAAGGATATATATATATATATATATATAGTGAGGAGGCGGAGCAAGGAAGTATGGCATCAGTATACATATCAGTGAACACGTTGATATGGAGTCGATATCTCACAGATAATGATAGTTGTGAGAATACAGATCATACCTCGATGCTGTCTGCAATCCCCTGGGCAGAGATGTCCCAGCTGTTGTCACCGTTCCTGCAGTAAGACATTGTGTATAGAGACTGATATGATGCAGGTCTAATGACAATATGGTATATGCACCAGCTGGTATGCACCAGTGGGTATATTCCATATATACTAATGAATTAATATATATATATATACTGACACATGTACATGCATGCCCCCACCTGTCGTTTGTGAGCCGGGTGCTGTTGTGGGCGTAATCGATGGGCCCAGCAATGGCCAGACACACGGCCGAGGGCGGGGTGCTCTCCCACCACCCGTCCTCCAGCACGTCTAGGGCAGCGGCTGCGTCTGACATGAACTGTCTGAGGACATCGGTGAAGCAGCCCTCTCCCGTGGGGTAGTCCTGACATTTAGGGTGTAGAGAGAGAGAGAGAGAGAAGTAGTCCTGACAGTCAGGGGGGGGGGGGTAGCCACACACATACCCACGGAGGAGCAATAATACAATTAGGACAGAGCCATACTGCGACAGAGAATAACGATACATGACAGAGATGCACTATACATATAGTATCGAATGACACACGTATGTCATACGTATGTAAATCCATCCATCACTTATCTATCTGTATATGTACTGAGACCAGCGACATGAAGCGTAAGGGTCGTATCCGCTCCCCGTTTACCAGCGACCAGTGAAGAGTGGCATCAAGTGCACTCACCTTGTCGAACAGTGACACGGTGGACTTCTTGTCGCCATCAACCACCTCACTGAGGGCAAAGCGAGCATTGGTACCACCCACATCACCAGCCAGCACAAGAACAGAGGGGATGGGCATGTTAGGATACAGATGCTCGTGCAAGAGAACAAGCAGTCATCATGATTGGATGATTAGATTTAATAGATCTAAACCCTTCATTCAAAAATCATATCTGAGTCTCGAGACAGGGCATGACTGATGCTTGTCTTGGAGGACTCCGTCACATATATATTACTGGGAGGTCTGTCTGTTGGAGAGATACAAGCCACCTTTCTCACTTCGTGGGTCTTATTCCCCATTGTGCCTGCATAGAGTCGTTGTTCCTGAGGGGATAGGGGCCGTCCCTCTGTGACCTCGCCATGCGGTGTCAGGCATGCGGACTGCTGCTAGCCGGGGACGACGCATCCTGCCCCTCCTGTGGTACCTATGTGCAGCAAGAGCATGCCTTTGAGGGCGTCGATGTCGTCAACGAGGTATTGTACTCACGCATATGGTATTGCCCTCTCTGAGTCACTGACTCCCAGGTCGACATCAACTACGGCACCTTCGGCCGTGCCCTCAGCCTGGCCAGGGCCAAGGGCAAGGGCACCAGCCAGTCCCGCAGGGGTCGCAAGACTGGTCCCAGAGGCTCGTCCCGGAACAGGTCTGGTGGGTACCGGGTGGACGATGCGTTCCAGACAGCTGCTGACACCACGTGTGCCCTGGTGTGTGCCGGGCTGGGGCTGGATCTAGACACAGGACCATCGGGGACGGCGTGTGTGCGTGCCGAGTGCGCCCGCATCGTCAGGGTGTGGAGGCACTGGGCAGGGGCCATGCGCACTCACTATGGGTTCCCCCCGCTGACCCGACATGCCCTGGGGGACGGGGGGGTCAGTGTGGACGTGCAGTACCGAGCCGCGGCTGCCTTTGGTATGGTAGGCAAAGGAGACGCTCCCCTGGGGGTGGGGTTCAGCCCCTCTCTGGCCCAGTCCGGCCTGGTGCTGCCCGTCGCCCTGTGCTGTCCCGGTCCAATTACCTGTCTGGCCATGGCTGTGCTGGCCTTCCACTGTGTAGGGTATGCCCTGTCCCCTTTCGAGGTCATTGGCCTGGTGCGGCAGGGCACCGTCCCGCTGGCCGTGCTGTCCTCTGCTGACCTGTCAGGCACATCGGCCCAAGGGGGGGCACGGCTGATGGGAGGGGGGAGGGGGGACATGTACACACACGGGGCCCTGTCGAGGGAGGTAGCCTGTCTGGCCTTCTGTCTGCGTCTCTCTCCCTCTAGGCCCATCTGTGTGTGCACAGCCGTGTGCCGCATGCTCCGTGTGTCGGGGGAGGTGCCCCCTGGGATGTGCCGCCACATGGCCTCCCACTTCTGTGTGGAGGGGTGTCCAGTGCATAGTCATAGGTCACCCTCTGCACAGATGGCAGAGGGGGCTGGGATGGATACCCAAGGTTGGGACAGACTGATGGGGTCTCTGGCAGGGGGAGGCAGGGAGAGAGAGTCAGCTGCACGTACGGGTGTGGATACCTCTTCTGGAAGCGAAGGGGAGCAGGTACGCGATTCTATATATGTGTTTTCTCTTATGTGTATATCTCAGTATGTCATATGTATATAGCCGTGATGTGTCATTGTCGGTGTATCTGAGTACGTGTCCCTCTGACCTCCAGCCTCCACCCCGGCCCAGGGCCATGCCCTCTGCCGAGTTCGGGTGCTCCACTGTGCTCCCTGTCCATCTGTGCTCTGTCCCACCGAGGCCTGGTTCAGTGTCAGTGGCAGTGACTAGATGCGGCACTGGGTCTGGGTCTCAGGGCCCCTCTTATGAACATGGCGCAGGACAAGCAAGACGGGCCATACGCACCACGTCAGCCCTCTGCCGAGACGCGTACCGGATACCTGGGAGGGTATCAGTCAGGGGGTCCCTAGTGCCTAGGGTGGGGAGGGGTGTGGACCGAGAGGCCCCGGTTCCCTATCCCGTGGTCAGTGTCCATGACACTGACGGGCAAGGAGAGACAGGGAGAGAGTCTGGATCGGGAGATGAGGGGCACCCCGTCCCCCATGTCCCTGACTATGCCCAGCCCCCTAGGTCTCAGCCTGTACTGTGGGTGGAGGACACCCCTCTCGCCAGCTGTGTACCCAGTAGGGGTGCTCATGGCATGGGGGGAGGGGTGGTGTACGGGTCCCACCATTTGTATGCTCTGGGGTGTGTGGCCCTGGCCCTCCATGCATATGCATGTGCATATGCTGACACGCTTTGCACCGCAGGGGAGGGATCCCCTCCTCACCCACCCACAGGGCATGTGTCCATACAGCAGTCCTCTGTATGTCATCCCTCTGCCTCTGCCTCTGCCTCTGCCTCTGCCTCTTTGGTAGGCCTAGCACCCCACCTCTCCCAGGCCCCTCAGTCGCACTTGCGCGCTCTTCTCTCTGGCTATTCCACATTGCGCCATGCCTCGGCGGTACCCTCTGCCTCTACCACCCATGCCCCCCCTAGGCCGGGTATGCCTAGGGTGGGTGGGGGTGGGGGTGTGGGAGGGGGTGCCTCCTTCACAGACGAGGAGCCCCCGGCAGACTATCAGACCGTCTTCCGCAGTCTGTTTGAGACAGCCCTGCACAGACAAGAGCAGCATCAGCACACACAGGGGCCACCCCCACCGAGGATGGCTGGGGATGGGCCTGGATGTGTCAGTGGGTATGGGGGGTCTGAGGGGGGTGGGGAGGCAGCAGGTCCGGCCCTCGGTGTCAGTGTGGGATCCCTGAGTGCAAAGGGAGCAGGGGGGGTCCGGTCAGCACGTCACGACGGGCATAGGATGAAGCATGAGACGAAGGGTGTCTGTGGTAGCACCGGTGCCAGAGGAAGGGGCTTCATGGGGTTCAGGTCGTTCCGCGGTTCCATGTTCCGAGGGCTGGAGCAATCCTTCCAGACCATAAGCGCCGCACACACACCCACCCACCCACACAGGCTGGGAGACGCTCTGGGCATTACATCCAGTATCGGTGCACAGGCCGGGGCCTTAAGAGTGTCTGTCCACCAAGGGGGTGACACCGGGAGTGTCAGTGCTGTCTCTACCCCTCAAGACACTGTGCAGACAGCACATACCCATGGGGGCGTGGGTGGGGTCGACCCCTCAGGCCCTGTCCCCCCTGGTCTGGTTAAGGTGTGTGCCTCCCTATCCCTAGGCATGTCTCGCCAAGGGGGGCTGGGGCTGGGGCTAGGGGTGGCCCTGCAGACAATGGGAGAGGTCGCCGCGTTGCTCAGCACTCCCAACACGACTGGGACTGGGACACACATATCTGGGGCAGGTACCACCTCCAGTGATGATCATGACTTGGTGATGCCTACTCACCCTCATCCTCGACCTAGTGTGGATGGTAGTGCCGCGGGGACTGGCTCACGGGCCGGAGACCCCCTTGCCTACCCCCATGAGGACTCAGATGTATATGACCCCAGCGATAGTGACTCTGTGTATGAATACAGCGGGGACGACGCTGGCTGCTCTAGCTCTGAGTCCTCTGATACCCTGTCTCTGTCTGTGTCCGATGGGTTCCCTGAATGATACTGGTACAGATGCATGTTATCAGGTATTCCACTGTCACGCACCCAGTGTATGGAGTGTATTCATGGGACCCATGTCTCTGTGAGGTATATATATGCCTGATTGTGACTGATCCATGGTCCCACCTCCCATTGTCTCATGGAGGAATGCGTGTCATACTCCTAGTAGTTTGTACTCTGTCGGTGCTATTATCGCGTTACATATTGATTTTTCTTTCTTACCTTAATTTACGTCTCTATTTTACCCCCCGTTGTATTAAATCGTGCGTCCTGCTATTCTGCATTGGTCATAGGCATATACTCATAGTCTGAGTCAACCTGTCATATAGTAATCTGTCGTATACTACCAAGGCTAATTCACCATTTTACCACCACCACCACCACACATGACAATGTTTGGAAATACATCTGTGGTGATCAGTAGTAACAGCATCATCGTAGTCGTGTTGACTGCTCCATGTAGGCCTTGTAGGGCAAGATAGGCCTGTGCCTCTACCTCTAACCCGGCAGACAACCGCTGAGAATGCTGAGAATGCTGATAGTAGTATAGTCTATTGCTCCCTCATAGCACAATAATGAATGTGAAACCTGGCTACAGGAGGTCAAAAAAGACATGTGGGCCTCTCTTCACAGGCTCCCCCCTTGCGCAATATCGAATGTGTGCCCTGAGAGCAGCAAAGCCCAGTGTACCATACTCATGGCACTCTTGACACACATATTTCGCATGGTCTGACATTACCAATTTACACCCTTATTCAAAAAACTTGTTATACCGTGAATAGACACCGTGTTCCTGTCCTTTATTAAGATGCAATTTGCACGCGTCGCATATACTCTGTCCTTCACCCTTGCCCTGGTGTTTGTGGTGTTGTCCGGGTCTGCCCTGGCCTCCAGCCTCTGCAGTCTGGTAGGGGTCTGTATATACATGACATGGCCTTGGTGTATACTTGGTTCAATTGTGCATATATTCAGTTCCTCTTTTCGGTATCGTCATTAACTCATTCCAATCGACTAATGATAGGGCTGGCCCAGCGCTCTGTTTGATGGTCTGACCGTCTGTACCTCCAGCATCGGGTGGGCAATGGGTGAGTGTGGCGGGTATCAATGGGAGATGAGTCATAGTTAGTAGTTGAGATAGTTGATTGGTCAGTGCCCCCCCCCCCCCCCCGCATGAGTATAAGTACACACATGTAGACAGCACTGTCTGCGGATATACTAGTGCTTCCATTGGGTGCCTGCCTCCTGTGGTCTGACCCCAGCCATGCGTCTCTCCATGACCTATGCCGTGTACCACGCCCTGCTCACCCTCCTCACAGCCGGGGCCTCTGGTGACCACTCCGTCACTCTCTTCAAGGCCTTCCACAGGAGGTGGTTCTTCTGGAAGAACCTCATTCTGGTGGGTGTCTGTTCATATATGTTTTGGTATGTACTCTGGTGTCCGTGTGCGTACATACATCTAGCCTTGTGTCCGTGTCTCTCTCCCCCTTTGGGCGTCTGACCCCAGGCCGGCGGGGCCTTTGGGTCCATGTTCATCGGCAACACCTTCTTCTCGTCCTCCTATGTATACATCTCCTATGTGGGCAGTGCCGTGTTCCTCGTGTGTCAGATGGTGCTGCTCCTGCTCCTGGCCTACAGGTATCCGGATATGCATACACTATGTATACACTATATATACACTGTATATACACTATATATACAGGTACCTTTGATGCATACGCATGTGTGTGCTACAACATGTATACACACATACCCTGTACAAACACATGTACATACACGATCATCGTACCCACCCCAGGCTGACCATTGCGGTATCCAGCGCCAAGGTCCCTGCCCTCAACATCCTCTATCTCGCAGTGTCCTTCGGCCTCTACGGATTCGGTCTGTTCCTGAAGGTAAGAGGCTGATGTGCAGATATGGATATTCATCCCTCTATATCTATTGGGGTGTCCATATCTCTCAACGTGTTAGTGCCGGTATATGGTGGGTACCAGACCCCGACCCTGACCCCATGTCATGAACATTGTTTAAGTTTAATGTTTGCATATTTGTACATTCACTACCTATATATATACCTATATATACCTATATATATATTCATACCTATATACCCCCCCCCCTCCCCACCCTCAGGTCATGAACATTGTGTGGCACCACTCCGAGGACACCCGCTCTGTGGTTGTGTGCGGTGTGTCCATGGCCCTTGACATCCTGGCCCTGGTCCTGTCCCTTACCTCGGGGTCCGGGGCTGCCCTGCCCCCTGGTGTCTGGGCAGCAGTGACAGGTATCAGGGGCAGTATCAGTATCACAACATATGTGGTATCAGTTTCAGTATCCCATCACTTATGGTGTCTGGGCAGCAGTGACATTGGCAGACTGATACCCCATGATACCGCTGACTGACACTCTCAGGTGTGTACATCAGCCAGGGTGTGTACTCCGCTGTGGGTGCCGCCCCCTGGGCCTGGTGGCTCCCCACCCTGTCCTGGACCATCTCCATCCTGCTGGTGGTGACTGTGTTCCTGGTCTGCATGTCCGAGATGTCCTTCGACCCTCTCTTCGATGCCGGGGAGTGTGACCTAGACGAGATGGAGGGGCTCGACTCAGAGGTGAGGGGTGAATGCCATGTATACTTCTACCCTTGTACCTGTCTGTGTGAGTGTCTCTACCCCCAGGACGATGACGACGAGGACAGTGACACCGTATCCTACCACTACTTCATGTACCACCTGGTCATGACCGTGGCCTCTCTCTTCATGCCATTCTCCGTATCAGGCTCAGGCACAGGGGCCACCCAGACCTGGGACTTCTGGGTCATGTGTGGGGGTGCCCTGCTCACGGGGCTGCTCTTCTCCTGGACCCTATCGGCACCAAGGCTCTTCCCCCACAGTACGACATGTAGACTAGCATACCCACCCCTGATTCTTTCCCAATACACCCACATCCACAGACCGTCTCTCTCCTTATATACCCATATTTCTTCTGTTGCTCTCTAACCATCAGGGACCTTTGGTCAGAAGTCGCTGTACTAGATCTAAGCCTGGGTAGTAACCACGTGGTGTGAACTGTTTTGCTGTCCTAAGGGGTTCGACACGGATATGTTCAGCATTATTAGATGTCTTTTGTACTTCAGTTGAGTGAGGCAGATCGATAGCCCAATTGGAGTAATTCTTCTAGTGTAGTTATAACCAGTTGTTGGTCTATTAGGTCTACGCGTTGAGACTCAAAGAAAGAGTAGGACACAACGTCCGTTAACTATCATGCACACAACGGTGATATAGAGTTTGTGAGCGCAGTGAGGGAGTGTTCGAGTTCGTATACCATGATGATTTCTGTCTATTCGTATACCAACTTGGTGGAATCCAATTTTTGATCGAAGGGTTCAGAGACAGATCTGTTAGATCAGCGTCTCCTCTGAAGTATATGGCTGCCTCCACTGCTAGAAAGTCATCAAAGTCCTCACAGAAGAAGGCTAAGGCGGGGATGAAGGCCAGGAACAACCTCCAGAGGCTCTTGGTCTCCCCAAGCAAGCGGGCTGGCCCCAAGAAGGGTAGAAAGAGGACTTCAACCTCAAAGGCTTCTTCTAAGGGGGCTGCTAAGGTTGTGGTCGTCAAGAAGACTAAGCCTGTTCGTTCGGTCCCCAGGGTGCGTGAGGAGCGGTATGTACCTGTGTTGACCGAGGACTATCACTTCTATCCTCTTGGTGACCTTCTGAAGCATGTGTTCAAGTCCGCCTTCTTCTGCGGCACAGAGTGGTCCATGATCCCCTCTCTCCGCTCCAAGGAGTGGAGCTTTACGGAGCTTGGCCGGGATATGTCGGAGGGAGGGCTTCTGTACTCCAAGCTGCAGGCTGACCCTGCCCTCCGCATCTACCTGATCCCCACCACCGAGGGGTTCCTGCCCGAGGGGCTGAAGAAGTCTGACGTGGGCATGACCGTGGTGCCTGTGTTTGGGGTTGTGGTCACTGCCCAGCCCCTGCCCGATGTCATTGGCATCAAGAGTGTGCAGAGGGACACCGAGGAGCTGCTCCCCATGAGCCGGATGAAGGCCTCCTATGCAGACGTGGGGGTGCCAGGTCTCGAGGGCCGGGTGCTTGTGCTGACCACGGCCACCAGGGCGGCCAGGGCCAAGCTGTTCGATGCCGAGACCGACGGCATGTACACATACGCCACCCCCTACCTGGAGACCCCCACGCTGCTGAGGAGCAGGATGAACGTCCTCAAGGAGAAGCCCTACACCTTCACCCTGACCCTGAGCGACCAGACCCGGCATGTCAAGTACGACCCCGACTTCGATGAGATGCCCGAGGCAGCCCCAGACATGGTGGAGGAGTCGTTTGGCCTGAAGAAGGACCACCCCGAGTTCAAGGCCATGTGCGACACCCTGGAGGCAGCCTGTGCCAAGGCCATGGCAGAGCAGAGCCCGGAGCGGAAGCAGGAGGAGGCCCAGCTCAGGGCCCGCATGAAGGAGATGCAGAGGACTGGGGAGTACGACAGGATCAACGCCATTGAGACGTACAAGTACTACGGCCTCAGCTCCTCCATCAAGCTCGACATGACCCACCGGTCCACTGTCCTCAACCGGTACCTCCCCGACGCCTCTGCCATCTTCCCAGCCCCTGTCCAGGTGGAGGAGGACGCCTTTCCAATGATGTGAGGAATGTAGGGTCTCCTCCCTCTTCCCTTACTCTTATCCTGTGTTGTCCTCTTATGTTTGTGTATTTTGTGTCTCTAGTTCGTGACAACATAATATAGAGTATCCCACTGTGACTACGGCTCATCACTATACGATAAGTATGTTTTGGAACTTCGTATAGAGTAGATCTATGGTATGTATTCTGGAGGGAGTTAGATTACTTGCAATAGCTCCCATGTTTTCACCACTAATGCCAATATTCAGTAAAGTCGCGATAGACTAGGGGACTAGTTGGGTGTGTTCTGAGACAGTAGAACATATGTCACTCTATCTACCTGTAAGATCAGTTGGTCTGAGACTCTGAGCCAGCGGCCACGCACAGAAGTAAATAGGGGTCTAGCCCCGAAGGGGCTGACTGGGAGCCGCGGGAGGAGCCCCGAGGAACCGTCCGCCAGGAGCGAGATGGCCAGCCTTGGGGCAGCTCGATGTGCACTGTGGGAGCGGCAGTGACCAGCAGTTCGGGTGTGAAGAACACC
>BDIP01000584.1:0-16703 GCA_003568945.1 Kipferlia bialata
ATGTAGTGTTCTATTATGCTATGTATGTATTGGCACAGGCCAGGAGGGCAGAGGCTGAGGCCGCCAGGGATTAGGTGTGTATAGTAGTATCATATATAGTATACTATTATGCTGTATATAGATTGGTACAGAGCAGGAGAGTAGAGGCCGCGAGGGATAAGGTACACGTTTATGCTACTATTCGTACTTGCTGGGAATATGGTATACCAATTTGGGAGACCCCTTTGTTATCCCCATATTGGGCCATCTCTCACTTACATCTACTCACCCCAGGCCCTGCGTGATGCGGCTGCAGTGACTGAGAGGGACAGCAAGAGGGGCAGGAGACAGTCAGCTGCAGTCAACCAGAACGAGGTGGGACCCTGTCTCTGTATATCCCCATGCTCTCTGTGTATATCAACGTCATCTCTCTCTCTCTCTTTCTAAGTAAAGACACTTCTAAATCCTCACCCCCAGACCGATGTGACTCGTGCCTCTGCCGATGTTGTGGCCATGTCGGATGACCTGATAGCAGCAGAGCACGAGGTGGAGGAGGAGAGAGAGAGGGCAGAGGGGGTCAAGGCACAGGCGGCACTCGCCAGGGAGAAGGTAGGAACCATACTAATATATACATGCCATACTAACAAATAACATTCTTCAGTTTCACACTCTCTTACTATTGGTGTCTCTCTATACATGTATCTCACCGCAGATGAAGACCCTGACTGCCCAGCTGCAGAGTGAGAGAGAGAGGTGCGGCAAGGAGCTGAGAGAGTCAGAGAGAGAGCTGCAGAGGCTAGAGAGAGAGAGAGACAGGGCCAAGGCCAGGGCCAGAGAGTCAGAGACCGACGCCAAGGAGGGGGAGCAGAAGGTGGGGGGGCATGTATACATACATATTTGTATGTCTGTTTGTATATGAATTTACCTCTCAACTCCAGGCCCTAGAGGCCACCCTTCTGGCTGAGAACAAGGCCAGAATGCATGCAGACCTGGTGCAGAGGAGTCACGGTGAGGGTCTTGTGTATATATATATATACATATATACTATTGTCTGAGCTGCAACTGACTCCTCAGGTGCCGCTGCCTCGTTGAATGAGAAGAGGACACAGGAGGATACACTGCTCAGAGAGAGGTACGTATAGACTCTCCCTGTCCATTGTATGAGTCATTGAGTGTGTATACACAAACTCACCCCAGGTGTAAGCCAGCAACTGCCAGCCGCGACGACCTGGGTGCCCTGCGTGACCTAGAGGCCCAGTATGCAGCCAGGGCCATGGAGGTGGAGAGGGAGATGGCACAGGCAGAGGTATGAAATGTAGTGTATACACATATCACTCTCCCCTCTCCCCTCATCCCAGGTGTCTCTGTCTGACACCATGAGGACAGAGGCAGCTGCCTGGGACAGAGAGAGGCAGGACATGCAGCGCCGGATAGCAGAGGCCCTGGCCAGTACCAGACAGACACAGGGGGGTGCAGGCCACCCATTCTGAGTGGTGTAGGGCGTTGCCTGTGTTACTGGGTCGTGTCAAGTGTGTTGTGTATGAGTATTTCATAGTTTTGCAGTGTTGTTTAGAAGAGGGATAGTTATAATAGACCATTGTTCCCCATGATGTCTTGTATTTATGTGTCGACAGTGGGTTCTGTGTTACACGATGGGTTCAATTGCTTCCAAACAGCTCTGACAAGTTGACTGAGACAAATCAAAAACATCAAATTAGGGGTTTGTTGCCAATTCATGCCAAGACTGACCTGTCCTTTAGACGGCTAAGACTGTGTGTGGTGCATGCAGTTTAGCCAGGGTTGGATGGGTCCAGCTGTGGATCAGGGCCAGGCTGGGCGGCAAGTTCAGCCGCACTTTGGCCATGCATACCCCGGCAATCCCCGGCCTGTGTCCCATGATTTAGGCCAACAGCATGAGTGGCCCCAGGCACCCAGGCAGGCAATGAGGGATCCACGCTCACACCCACACCAGCAGCCCCAGGCCGTGTCTGGGATGTGGCAGGGAGGGCAGCGGGTATCAGGCAGGGAAAGAGAGGCATATCCCCCTGTGCCTACACAGATGTCACAGATGCCCCCCTTCCCACCACACACCATGTACGGAGGTGCTCAGTTCCAGTACCCCCAGCAGTATGCGATGCGGTCGTACCCCCAGGGACAGCCCGTGCCCCAGCGTGTCTATCCCAGCTCAGTGCCAGCTGGATTTGGTCGTGGTTTCACCCCTGTGCCGCAACAGCTTGCCCAGCAGGCCCAGATGGCACAGCTACCCCCCAGATACCCATACTCTGGAGACGGCATGCAGCGTCCCACTGGGCGTATGAGCACTGGTCACGGCCAGCCGCAACCCCAGGGGTACATGCCCTATGGGTCTGTTCCTGCCCCTGCCCCTGTGCGTGCACCCTCACCCCCTGTCCAGGCCAGGCAGGTGGCGGCTCCACAGGCCGCAAGTGACTCTGCCGCTGCCTCCTTTGCGCTGAACCTGGCCATGCCGGACTCCACAGGGTATGAGTCCGGCAGGGAGGATGGCATCCTCTCAGCCCGGTCAGGTCACTCTCTCTCCTCTGCCGGGGACTCCTCGGCCCCAGATGCAGGGTCTCCGGAGCTCATGCTGCCGGACTTTCTATCTATGCCTCCCCCCTCCCTCACCCCATCTCGCGGTAGGGACTATGGGGGGGACACCAAGGGTGAGACACCCAGTGCTTTCTACAACCCATTTGATGGGCGCCCTAGGGCTGGCTCAGAGATTGTGCGCTCCTCTGAGCCCATGTATGGTGATGGCACTGGTTCTGGCGGGTCAGACTTCTCCCTGGACCTCTCCCTGCCCTCCATCTTCTCAGGGTCTATCTCCCAGCCTGGATCGAGTAGGGGACAGAAGCAGAGGTCGGTCAGAGACACACACCCTGCCCCCTTCGCCTCTGCCAGGGGCACCCGTCCCCCTCCTCAGGCAGGTGCTACTGTCGTGGGAGGAGAACAGGGTGCTAGGCGTGCGTCGGACTCCATGCATGTGCCGTATACCCATGGTCTTTCTCAGGAGGCCATGAGGCCCTGTCTCAAGGAGGGTGTGTATAGCACCCTGGATGATGCCCAGGAGGAAGACCAACCTGCCGATCTAGACACAGGGGAGGACCCTCAGGTGTCCTCTCCTCTTGCAGTGGACACCGTTCCAGTTGTTCCTAATTGTGGCTCTGGTGGGTCTCACTCCAAGGCCTCGGAGGCAGAGACTGATCTTCCCCTTCTAAAGTGGATCAGATGGGCCAGGGAAGGACCAGGAGAGAAGTGAGATCGTTTCTCCACGTGTAAATGTATTGTATTTATCTTGAGTCGTGGACTCATGGACTGTGTTCCACATATTGGATTGCATACTACCACCCCTATCATCGGCCTTGGAACAACACTCTCGCAAACAATTCATTTCTTAGAATAGTCCTCGAATCAGAACCCGAAGGATTGGCGTCATCTTTATATATGCCCCCACAGCCTATCATCACAGAGCCAAACATTGAGAAAGTCACATAGACCTAATCGAGTCTCAAAAACCAAGGTTCCTGTGAGGGTCCAGGTCAGTAAAATGATGGTTTCATCCAGTTGCAAAGAAATTGCATTTGACATCCAGCGTTCGCTTTTATTGAAACCGGAGAAACCGGAGGAAATGGAGATTAATCCGAATCTGGAGGCCGAAACCTCAAGGATCGACGAACTCTCCTCGTATCCGCTAGCCCGAAATGACTCACTCATACGGGTATGTGGAGCCTGTTGCCGTAGTAGAGGGTTGTGTGTAGTGGGGGGTGCTTTGGTTGGGTTTTGCAGGGCCATTTGGTGGTGTTTGGAGGGTATTTAGTGTTTATGGTCTCCCTTTCCCCTTATAACCCCAGATACCGCGCCAAGACCCGCCACACCTTCTCCCAGGACTTCCGCAAGAAGGGAACCATCGCTCTCTCCAAGTACCTGACCACCTACAAGAGGGGTGATTACGTAGACATCAAGATGAACGGAGCTCAGCAGAAGGGTATGGCTTACAGGTTCTACCACGGACGCACCGGTGTTGTGTTCAACGTCTCTCCCTCCTCCGTGGGTGTTGAGATGAACAAGCGTGTTGGCGGCAGGATCATGAAGAAGAGGATCCATGTGCGTGTCGAGCACGTGAAGCCCTCCAACTGCAAGAAGCAGCACATCCAGCGTGTCCTTGACAACGCTGCCGCTAAGGTTGAGGCTAGGGCCACCGGCATCAAGACTGTGTGCAAGCGCACCGTCGGAACCCCCCGCCCCGCTCACATCGTGAAGGCCCCCAAGATCACTGACGTCACCCCCGTCAAGTTCCACCTCATTGTGTAAGTATCAATAAAGCGCTGATCTTTGGTTGTTCGCTTTCAGTGGAAGTGTGTTGTGAGGAATGGGGATCCCAGTGTGATGTGTTGTTGCAATCTTTGAATAGAGTCATGGTATAGGCCTCTGGTGTCATTGTTTCATTTGTTGTGGGGATATCTATCATATGATCTCTGCACACTAACCATATAACACATTTATAGAGTCTCTGCACGCTTATCTACCGCGTCCGCTTGGCAGCGGGAGCCTGTCCCTCCTCAGCGCTCACCTTGGCGTAGTAGGCAGTGTAGGCATCCTGGTCCTGCTGGGACAGACCCATGTACCACCTCTCCCACACTGCCTCATCCATGGTGTGGGGAACAGTCTCGGCAACCCTCTTGCCACGGGCCAGTTGGCTCTCAGGCTCTGCAGCGGCAGGGGCGGGAGGAGCCGGGCGGGCACCAGGGGCCATGGCGCCTGGGGCTCCAGGACCAGACATAGCGCCCGGGGCTGCAGGACCAGCCCTAGCTGGAGGGGCAGGGCCAACCTGGCGGGGAGGAGCGCCTGGGGCGGCTCCAAGGGAAGCACCGGGGGCCACACCGGGGGCCATAGGCTGGGCACTCCCTGGGGCACGGGGGCCAGGTCTGGGAGGGGGGGCGCCTGGCGTAAGTGGATCATATACAGTAACACTATTAGACGTCAGACTATACTAACCTGGGGCTCCCTGGCCTGGTGCTCCAAAGGCACCGTACTGCTGCTGCTGCTGCATGTGCATCTGCTGCATCTGCTGCTGCTGCTGTTGGAGCTGCTGCTGCTGCTGGAGCTGGGCCTGCTGCTGCTGCTGGGCCTGGTTGCCACGGGGGGGCACTGAGGTGAGGGACAGGAGTGTACGGCAATATAAGACGAGTCGGTAGTAATATCACTTTCACTCACTTGGCCTTCCAGTGGCCATGTAGAACTGCTCCCTCACACAGTTCACCAGGTCCCTGCCGTACTTCTCAGCCTGGGAGTAAGACAACGTAGTACTAAATACATCCATTGGGTGTGGGACTATGTTAGTCCACTCTCAATGTATATATCTCTGTATCTCTGACCCACCTTGTGGACAGCCACTGGGTCAGCACCCTGGAGGTACACGTGGAGGGGGAGCATGTCGTCCTGGGAGTTGTTGGTCTGCTTGGCACCCTGGCCACGCACATTGCACCTGCAGCCTGGGGGTAAGGAGAGTGCACGGGTTGGAACATTAAAGAGTGTGTGTGAGAGAGAGAGACTTGCCGATACAAGAGTCCTTGCACGTACCTGTCTTCTGCTCGATCCACTTCACGTTGCTGCCTCCAGTTCCGACTAGGCGGGAGATCATCTTGAAGTTGCCGGGGTTGTCAATCTTCATGAAGAGACGGATGGTCCTGGTTCCAGTGCCTGGGAGTCAGACACAGTAGATGAGGTACTCGAGCAGAACACAGACACATACCTGCAGCGAAAGCTGGGGTGCCGGTGGGCCTTGGGCCCCTTGGCTGAAGGTGTTCGGGGAGCTGACCAGTCTCCTTGATGCTCCTGTGGTGAGGAGATGACAAACACTAATATACTCATGAACAAGACTCAGGAGAGTAACACAACATACCTGAGGATCTCGACAGCGGCTGCCATCTTCTCCTCGGAGTCGGCAGTCAGGAACAGGTGCAGACTGCGCTTGCCCTCTGATGGTAAGAGCAGATGGACAATCTCAGTTTCTTGGTATCACTCTCAGATCACACATCACTGTCAGACTCAAATATGACAACTCACCCTCAAGCATGGACTCGTCCTGGACATACTCTCCACGGATGGTGATGCTGGTGCCTGGGATAAGAATGCCGCTACCGACATCAATACATCTGAATAACACACACTGGTCTTTGGTACCGGTACCGCTGACAGAAAACAAAATATTGCAGCCCGACTCTAAAACCACCATCAGCCCCATCCTCCATCCAAGAAGGTTGATATACATGAATAAATGAAGCAGATTCACAAAGACACCACCTAATAGGGTGACATGGTATATGAGTGACATATACAAAACACTCACCGGAGTGGCGCAGAACGGCGTTCTGGTTGGTCTTGGCGCACAGCTCAGCACGGTACTGCTCGTTGTTGATGGGCAGCTCTCGCTGGATAATGAGGTTCTCTGCCATCACTATACCTGCTTAGAGAGTCCCCTGTAAGATCGTGAGATCGCTTCTACACCCCTTTGCGAAAAACACTATCATGCGTTCAAGCCGACCTGCTGATAAGGCCTTTGGACTGACACCATTGTTAGCCTGAGAATGCTATAATCCACAATGAAAATGAAACTACACTGGTACAATTTACTCACTTGACTACACACAACGGACAACACAACACGAAAACACCAGATCAGATCACAACCCAACACACGGCTGCCACCCACCAGTGGCTAAGTAAACCCACTTTGACAGAAATACACAACACAGCACCGTCACACTCAGTCTCCGAGTAATAACCAACGGAGCACCCGCAATCATAAGAACTCGTGGTGCCCCTGGGCCTGATGCCCGTCCTCCTGGGGCCCGTGCTTCTTCTTGAGGTCCAGGGTGGCCAGCTGCTGCAGGGCGTCGTGCTCGAAGGAGGAGATCTCGTGGAGGAGCTGGGCGTCCAGCATGCTGCTCGGCTCGGACAGACACAACCGGGGGGAGGAGAGGTTGGACTTGAGCCCGCTGCTCGTCGTGTTGGGCACAATACCCACCACGGGAGGGGGGGAGGTCGACCTCTTCGTCCCTGTGATGGGGGCGGTCTGGGCAGTCTCGGTCGAGCTGGGGTGGGAGCTGGTCTCCTTGGGATGGGGCGGGTCGGAGAAGGTGGGTAGAGCCGTGCCCTGGCGCCGATCAGCAGCGAGGACAGGGGAGCCGGCCTCGGACTGACGGGCGCTGGAGCGCGCTGAGGCCGAGCCTCGCTGGGGCTGCTCGGGGGAGGAGTGGGCGGAGGAGTGGGCGGGGGGCTGGAGGGAGATGGATCCGGCGGGGTGGGGCTTGGGCCTGTCGCCAGAGTCGGAGGGAGAAGACTCGGAAGGTGAGTCGGGGGTTGTGGCGGTCAGGCCACTATAATACACGTCAACGGCAGCAGGGGGCTCCAGGTCTCTTCCCTGGGCGGCACCCTGCCCCTGAGGCTCACTCTGGAGGTCTGCGGCCAGCCTCTCGACCTGGCCCTCGGCCTCTCGCAGCGCCTCTCTCTCTCTCTGCCTCTCCCTCTCCACAATCTCTATGGGGGGTGAGGACGAGGTGCCCCTGTCGACACTCTTGACAGAGGACGCACCCACACCGGTGCTGGCCTTGTCGGCGTCGGTGTCGGTGGCGCTGTCGGCAACGGCAACGTCCTTGACAGAGACAGGCTCGGGGGCGGGGTCAGCCTTGGTCTCGACAGCCACAGACACAGAGACAGGCACACCCTCATCACCCTCAGGGGCGGACACAACCTCCTTGACGTCAGGTAACACCTGTGAAGGGGCCTCCCCCTCACCAGGGGGCAGGGACCCACTCCTGTCGCCCTCCCCCTCCCCCTCTGGGTACCTAGAGGCCTCTCGGCTCCCGGACTGGTACCTCTTGTAGCTGGGGTGGGCTGTGAGCTGCTGCGTCATCTCATGCCGGATGCGCCTCTCCAGAAGGACGGGGAAGCCAAACTCGGTCGACATCTCTGTGACAACCTCCTCGATGGTGTCACAGTCAAAAGTGAAGGGGAACGCAATGACCTGGGGGTGAGGGGGGGAGGAAGAGAAGAAGTAGGAACGCATAAATATAATATATAGAGAGAGAGAGATAGAGAGAGAGTATTACCCACCTGCTGGTCCTCTCCCATCTCGGGTGATATCAGCACCAGCTGGAAGTTGATGAAGGTGTCGTCTCCGCTGTCAATGGTGAGCTGGATACCAGTCTCATCGCTGAGAGTCTGGGTGGTAGTGTCGTCCTCGTGGCCCAGGGGGGCAGCGTCCACAACCTCAACCTCGGCAGGGGGGGTGGGTGTCTCAACCTCGACGGGGTAGTGCCTGTCCCCCCCCATGTCCTGCTGGAAGTGCCCATCCACAATCTCAGTCCCTAGGGAGGCCGACCGCTCTATCCGGATCTCTCTCTCCACAGCCTCCACGTCGCTCTCCCCCGCGACACCAGACTGGTACTCAATCACCACACCCCCGTCCCTGGGCACGGACACCCCCCGCACAAAGTGGGTGTCGGGGACAGGGACAGAGACCCCCTCGGCGTCGGCCTGGTCCCGTTCCCGGATGGACCTCTCCCGCATGTCCATCCTCTGGAGGCCCATCGACATGCTCATGTTGTGGGCCATACTCTGCATATGCCGCTCCTGCCTCTCCTGCCTGGCACTCTCCTCCCTCTCCTCTCTCTCCCTCTCCTCTCTTTCCCGCTGCCTGTCCTCGTCCACCTGGCGCTTGGCCTCGGCCTCCCTGATGTCCAGCTTGGGCTCGTCCTTGGGAGACACAGACCCCCCCTCCTCAGGCGCAAGGGTTGCAACCTGGGGGTGAGTCAGCGCACCAAGACATAAACACAATAAGAGGGGGGGGGGGGGGAAAAAACTTGGGGGCCGGGGGTAAAGCCCTTCTCTCTCTCTCTCTCTCTCTCTTCCTCTCTCTCTTACATCCAGCCGTGGCGGCCCCCCCGTGGACCCCTCTGCCCCCCTGGGCCCAGGTCCAGTGGGGTACTCACAGGAGCTGGTGGACCAGAGGGAGGAGGCCATCGTCAGGCTGAGGTAAGGATATATATATATATGTATACGTATGTATGTACAGATAGACCCTGACCCCCCAGGGAGAGAGTGCAGGTTGTGCCTGAGAGTATTTCTGTGTTTGTTCTGCACCAGTAAATATAGATATATATCTATGTGTGTGTCTATTTACCCCCAGGGAGAGGGTGCAGGTTGTGCGTGAGAGTGTGCCCGACTACCTCGGCCCAGCCCCTGCCCACATATCCCTATTCTGCGCTGTCCTAGCATCTGAGCAGCCACCGGCATTCCCAGTGGAGCTGGAGCCCATGCCTGAGGTATGTATGAACTGTTCATGTTATATATTATATATATGTGTGTGTGTGTGTATGTGTGTATGTGTGTATACTCACCTCACAGGCCAAGCACGAGCCTGTGGCACCCAGGCCACCCACACCACCCCCTGCCCCGGTCAAGGTGAGTGGTCTATCTCTGTACCTCTCTCTATATACTCTCTATATATATGTTATACATGTATCTCTCTGTCTCCGCACTAAACCCTTAACCCAAGCCCAAGAAGGACAAGGGATGGTTCAATGTCTTCCTCTGTCCATATGTAAATATTAATAACTTCATATTTCTCTATCTATCCATCCCCCCTCTCCATACCTAACCCCAGTTCATATACTCTCTCTCTCTCTCTATATATATATATATATATATATATATCTTCTCTCTCCATACCTCACCCCATGCCAAGAAGGGCAAGGGCAAGGGACTTGCTCATATACTCTCTCTCTCTCTCTCTCTCTCTCTATATATATATATATATATCCTCTCTCCATACCTCACCCCATGCCAAAAAGAGCAAGAGCAAGGAACTTGCTCATATACTCTCTATCTCTCTCTATGTGTTTATATACTCTCTATGACTATATTCGTATATAGAGAGTGTGTGTGTGTGTGTGTCCCTCTACATCCGTCTAACCCAGGCCAAGAAGGGCAAGGGCAAGGGAGGCAAGGAGAGCAGGAGCAGTAGCAGGTATGGATAACTGTATGTATGTCAGATATTATTATATACATGTATTGATGTATATATACATTATGGGTCAAGGAGAGCAGGAGCAGCAGCAGGTACACATACATAGTGTATATACGTAATATATATAGTGTATTATCTTCAAGGAGAGCAGGAGCAGCAGCAGGTATTTATCACTATATATATATGTAAAGATGCATATGTATTTCAATACGGGTGTATTGATGTATTATGGGTCAAGGAGAGCAGGAGCAGCAGCAGGTATGATAATTGTATATATATATGTATTCAGATACATTTGTATAGTATCTCACCCCCAGATCCAAGAGCAGGACTGGCAGTTCTAGTACCACATATGTACACTATATATATACATATATATACCTAGTGTGTGTGTATATGTGTATAGTATATAACATCCAGGTCCAAGAGCAGGACTGGCCGGTCCAGTGCCCTGTCCAAGCCACCCACACCACAGGTAGGGTGTATGTGTATTGTATATTATCATACATATCGGTATATACGTTTTTGTACTATACATACATACCCATACTCACTCCCCAGCCCACCGAGGTGGAGGAGGAGGTCAAGGTTCCACCCCCTAGATGTGCACCCGTGGTGGAGTATGCGGTGCAGAGACAGGTGTGTATGCATATACAGTAGACAAGTGTATGATAGACAAGATATATATATTGCTATTGTACGTATGGATGAGTATGCAGAGACAGGTATCCTCTCAGTACATATATACATTACTAATCTTTAGGTCAGGCAGACCCTGGCTGTTGAGAACACCCCCTGGGGCACCTCTGTCCTGTATATATCATCTCTCTCTCTCTCTCTCTGTATATGTATACTAATCTCTATATATAATACTAATCTTTAGGTTACGCAGACCCTGGCTGTTGAGAACACCCCCTGGGGCACTTCTGTCCTGTATATATCATCTCTCTCTCTCTCTCTCTCTCTCTCTCTCTATATATTCTGTCCTGTATATATCATCTCTCTCTCTCTCTCTCTCTCTCTCTCTCTATATATATATACAATACTAATCATAGGTCAGACAGACTCTAGCTGTTGAGAACACCCCCTGGGGCACTTCTGTCCTAGTCCTTGGGGTGCCTGAGGAGGGGCCCAACCCCTTGAGAAAGGATGAGCTGTGCTTACTGCCAGCATCAGGCAGCCAGGTACTGTACAACACTATAGTATAGTTGCTACTTCATCATAAGTTGCAGTTGAGTGCTGTATACATATGTGGTCTGTTGCCAGCATCAGGCAGCCAGGTGAGTACTTGTTCTATATGTACTGTGTGTTCCCTATGTATTTTCCCTTTCCCTAGGTCCATGGCTCTGCCCTGCATGCCCTGGTAGACATTATATATATATATACACCAATCTACATCATCCCCTCTCTCTATATATAATCATATGCTTATGTATCAGGTCCACGGCTCTGCCCTCCATGCCCTTGCTGACAGTGCCACCAGGGCCAACCTCGGGGCAGACCCCCTGCTGTTCAGGTGAGTATAGATACATATATGTATATATATATATATATAACAACCCATATATGTATAGTATAGCTAGATATACTAGATATGCATATATATATAGTACCAGGGCCAACCTCGGGGCAGACCCCCTGCTGTTCAGGTATATACAATACGTATAGTATGTGTATTATATACTAAGTTCATACAGAGTGCATATACACTGTATATAGACTACTTAGAGCATGTATCAATGGGGGCAGACCCCCTGTTCTTCAGGTGTGTATATATATGTTATATATGAGTTCTATAGTCTATGTACTAATTACTGAGAATGTAAAAACAAGTCATACTGTGTCAATTTATATATGTATTATTGCATTGTGCCTTCTGACCCCCCAGGCAGTGCACTGAGCTTCTGGGCACACTCAGACTGGACACATTTGGATAGAGAGGCATAAGGGGGGAGAGAGAGAGAGAGAGAATAGACATGCCCATGTATTGATTGATAACACGGTATCCTTGGACACAATTTGATGGAGTGTCACAGGGAGAGAGAGGGGGGGGGAGAGAGAGAAGGAGTGTAAAGAGATGGGTAGAGAGGATACTGGTGTAGACTTCAATTGATATCCCCATGTATGCAATGCAATATATGAAGCAGTGTAATATCCAGTATCTTTGGCCATATGGCTCTGGGCATAATGCCTCTTCGTGTGACACCCAAAGACATTGGCTGCAGAAACTGTGCAATAGGGGTTCAAACGGTCACCAACGTTCCACACCGATCTCCTCTTCACTCACTCCAGAGCGCTATGGTCAGAGCTCTGTGTTTCTTTGTAGCCGTGTGCTGTCTGTCTGTGTGCCTTGGGGGCGGTGTGTGGTCTGCCAACATCACAAACACGGAGGCAGCCTCCACAGGGACGTGATGTCAACTTGGAACATTCTTTCTCTCTTCTTCTTACTCTTACCTCTTCTATTCTGTGTTCTATCCTCACCACAGATGCTTGGTTCGGTGCTGCTGTTGACATTAGTGGCGACTGGGCCGTGGTCGGTGCCCCACACGAGGTAGACAGTGACGGGGAGGTGAGAGGTAAGTGGGTCAACGTTCAATGTGGTGTTTCTCTACTCCAATCTAGTTAATCGCAGGCGCCGCCTTCATGTATCATCGCGAGGGCGATGCTTGGGTGCAGCACCAGAAACTCGATGTCTCATCTGACTACCGTGTCACTGGAGAGGCCGTGCAATAGGTAAGCAGGAATGTGTGTATTGTCCACCCATAGATACTATATGTGATGTGACACATCCACATGATCTGCCCATCATGTGTCCATTCACTCGCGATCCCTACTCTCACTGCAACACGCTCTATACACGCCTCGCTCTCTCTTCCCCCGTTCTACCCTCAGACGTCGAGTAGGCGTCTGTATCTGTAGTGAGTCTGTCTCTCTCTCTCTCTCTTACCCTAGACGGAGACTGGGCTGCTGTCTCCTCTCCCTGGGACAACAGCAGGAGGAACCCCATTCATGAGCACCACAACGAGGCTGTGACCGTGTTCCACTATGAGAATGGGAGGTATCATACATGACTATACCAGGCTGGTATAGGCATAGATAGTGCAGCACTATCATAGTGCTGGTATTACCAGCATGTGGTGTAGTAAGTATCAAGCATAGTATACTATAAATATTGTCTTTCACATACAGTGTGGAAAGTGGATAGTACCTAAAGCATGTGTATATTATGACAATGTTCCTAACGATAGCTGGTCAGTATTCCAGGTGATCCTTTACCTCAGAGCCGTAGCACTGGCATTGGGAGGTAGGATATAGGATATTTGTATAGGGCAGCACACTTGCTCCTAACTATAAGGCTCTTTACACCATCGGTATTCTCTTTCCCACTATCGGCATCTAGACATCGGTATATATACCAAGTTACATATAAGACTGGCTTAAACCCACATTAGGTGATGGACACGTCCTAGCCCTGGCTTGCCCTGACAGCCCAGGCTCGGCTGTCACTATCTGGAGGTACTGATACATATACCTATCACTCAACCTCGCCCTCAGAGTAGACCTGGAAGTGTACATGTTCACCTGTATATATACACACCGTCTAATTCCTATACACACACTAACCCTCAGACTGGACGATGCTGCCCAGCAGTATGACTGGACAGACAGCATAGCAGGCAGTAACGACCTCCAGATGGGGCACTCTGTCGATATATCAGCGGATGGAGGGACAATCGTGTCTGGGGGTGGGTACTATGAGGCTGTGTCCGGGTAAGAGTATACAGGATACTCTCATATAGTAGAGTATGCCCGAAGACACGTATACGAATGGGTGCTTCAGTATACGTATACTACGTATCGTTTACCAGCAAGATTCTGATACATGTCATTACCACCTATAACACAGCCCATCCTTCTCTCTCTCTCACGATCAGGGCTGCACAGGTGTTTGAGTACCACAAGGGGTTCTGGAGACCCGTGGGCTACCCTATGGATGGTATGTGCACTTGGCATTTCATATATATGTGTATCACTATGCACTTGGCATCTAATAAATATCTCATATATATGTATATCACTACCCATGTACACTTGGCATATCTCTCACTGCAGTTGCGATCCGCGAGAAGTACGACCACTTCATAAAGACAGCCATATCTCCTGATGGTACATACGTCGCTGTTGGAGTGCCGAGTCTTAACATAGAGCAAGGTGAGTCACTCTATACTGTATAGACTCTATACAGTATAAAGTCTATACATCTGCTTGCCACCCACAACCACCACCTCAATTTTTCGCAAGATCAACTGGCACTGTTTTTGCCAACTGGCACTAATAGTACTACTCAATAGATACTGCAATTGTGCGCTCTCTAAGACTAGGACACTACCAGCCTGGAACTGTCCATGTGTTCTCCAGGGACCCCAGAGACAACCCAGACCCATTCCCCGGAATGTATCTTATAATTTGTCCCCCCTTCCTATCTCTCTCTTCTCTATCCTTCTCTTGTTTGGCAGTTCTCTGAGAATTCTTATCCTACTTCACATTCTAGGATCTCTCACTAACCTTCATAGTAGTGAGTCTTCCTAGAGTAACTATTTCTCACAGGGCATCCAACTCTCTCTCTCTCTCTCTTTCGTTCTCTAACGCAGGACTTACTAACTCTCTCTCTTCCTGTCTCTAACGCAGGACTTACATTGAGATTCAGCGCCTGGAGGGAGAGTCTTATCGTGACCTGTTTGGCTTTGCCCTGGCATTCGATGGGACACGCGGCAAGGTGCAGCCAGATGGGGGCGAGGAGGTTGGGTATTACCACCTCTCTTTACGGACTGTATTTCCATGCAAATAGCATATTCGTTATCATATATATATATATATGTGGTCAGATACCTTTCTCATCAATGGACACACCTATTGTGCGAACAGTAGCATGTTCAGTCCACAAGTATAGTCTCTCACCCAGGCCGTGTTGGCAGTTGGTGCCCCCTATGCAGACGATGGCAAGGGAACCATGTACGTGTACCACATGACTGCAGGCGAGACACAGTTTGCCAAGGTATGTACTCTTGTATGTGCTGGTTGGCTCAGTTGTTGGGTGTTCCGATATGGGTAGTTAATTACTACTACGCCTAGTTTTGCATAGACACCAGGTTGCCTCTCAGCGCGTCTCCTCTGAGACAGCCCTTGGGTACAGCCTAGCAGTGCAGGGAGACACGCTGCTGGTGAGTGCATTGTCTCTAATTCACTCTAGTACTCTGCTATATGTTCCTCTACGCCATATTGCCCCATGTAACTACAAGAGCATAATGAAAACCTGTCATGCAGTTATTTGCACTCTTGGCATATACATACAGACTCAATAATAGGTTGGTGCACCCTGGTATGACAGTGTACATGCTTCATCTGGCAGGGGCCCTCAGTACAGCACGGCAGACCATCATGACTCAGGGGAGGTTGGGGTGTTCAAGCTATCTCTCTAGGCATTCCAAAGAGATTCCAGGGTGCCAGGTGGTTTGTTATAGTGAAAGACTGCTAGATAACTTGGTCTGAGAAGAAGTGAGTATAAATGGTGTGAGTGATTGAGTGACTAGTACTACATGCAGATAGTATGTCAGTCCCAAAGGTTGTTTCACCTGTGAAGAAATTCACCCACTTCCTTGAATAAGTGGCAAATTGTCTATTATCTATTGACAGTGTCCAACGTGTCCCAGAGTTCTTCAGCACTGCCTAGAACACTCCGATATGATATACTGAACTACCATCTTGATCATTATGATGTAAGACGTCGTCTCAAAGAAGATTGGGTCAGTGGCTGACTCAGAGATTGGATATGGGTCCACCATATCTTGGGTTCCAGTCTATGCCCAGTGCCTCCAGAGCTGCCACCCGGTACTGTGAAAGCTTGTTCTTTCGTTTACCCTTTCGTTGGGCATTGAGCCACGTACATAAAGTGCCGTGCCTACTGCTCGATGGCCAAGTCCCGTGAGTACGAAGGTACTCCTTCAGCTCTGTTAGTTTAGCATCCCATCTGTCTGCCAGACTCTTGGCACCACCTGGATTCCAGTCAATAGACAGTTCATCTAGAGCCACAATCAGTGCTTCACTAAGAAGGCCCTTTCTACGCGACTTCCGCTGTCTCTGTACCCACCCGCCAAGTGGCCCACTATCCACAGGAGGCCAAGCTTTGTGGACGCTGAGATACACCATTAGTTCTGCCAACCTGACGCTCCACTCTGTCTGAACTCGCGGACTCCAGTTGATGCCTAGTCCCTCAAGGGCAACGACACGCCATTGTGGGAGGTCTTTCTTCCTATACGAACGTCTCTGTCTATCCACCCACTGTCCCAGGGTACCATCTCTCTGAGGTGGCCATACGCCATGTACACTGAGGTACTCCCTTAGCTCCTCCAGCGTTGCCATCCACTTAGCATCATAGACTGATACCCTTCTCTTGGTGTGGTCTACTACACTTGAGCCGTCATGCTCTTGGCATGTTACCAAGGGTCTGACAGGATCTTTGACGCTAGATTTGCGTGTATTCTGAATCGGGACACCGACTGAACCCAACTTGGGCACCATCATGGAATCTCTGGTTTGGGTGTCCAGGTTAGACTGTGACTTCTCACCCCCCTCACTCTCAGACTCAGACTCAGTCTCCTCCCATGCACTCTCCTCA
>BDIP01000585.1:6137-16669 GCA_003568945.1 Kipferlia bialata
TAGAAATGTTCATGTATCTCTTGTTGCACCCATATCCCTCACAGGTAGTCTTTTCGTGTAGTAACTCTATCCTATAGTGCGACGCTTGTACACGCTTACCATCAGTGAGCTCCGAAAGGGTCCCAGTTGCTGATGAGGAGTATACACTCTGTATATATAGAGTAGATCACTTCTATACTTTTAGACCACTCACTCTCAGTGAGGTCCGAAACACTATAGTCCTCTACATATGCATAAGATATTAGTAACTAACATCAGTGAGCTCCGAAAGGGTCCCAGTTGCTGATGATGAAGTAGATGGGGAGGGAGAGGGAGAGGGAGAGACTGAGAGTGCCAGTTCTGTGGCAGCATCTGTAGTAGGGGAGGAGGAGGAGACAGAGGTATTATACTATGTATATACTAGAAAGATATATGTATATATATACTAGTATATTATAGTATAGTATAGTGTGCTACTAGTATATTAGTATATGGTGCCAGTTCTGTGGCTGCATCTGTGGTGGGGGAGGAGGAGGAGACAGAGGTATATATATAAATATATGTATATATGTACTATTTACAGTGTAGTATAATATGAGTGTATATAGTGCCAGTTCTGTAGCAGCATCAGTGGTGGGGGAGGAGGAGGTATGGGATATCTACACAAATATATTATATATATATATATATATACATTTGTGGTATAGTGCCTCTGGTGTAGATGCATCAACTGCTATACACATACTCATAGCTAGGTCGACCTTCTGGATGCCGCTGCCTGCATCTTTGCATCAGTATACACTCCTACTTCTATAGATAATACATGCTATATACACTATCAGTATACTAACGTTAGGTCGATCTCCTTGATGCCGCTGCATGCATCGTTGCCTCTCTCAGACGCTTCAAGGACAGGTTCAGTGAGGGGCTGGAGAGTGTGTACACCAGGTATGATTGCATAGTATTAATATATATACAATGCCAGGACTGTGGTGTGTATGGTATATATATACATCATAGCTTCAAGGACAGGCTGTCTACATATAGAGAACTCACATAGACATTCTATATCGGACACTGTGAGGGCGCTGGAGACCTTGCACCTGATTCGATGAATGTTTCCATTGTACATTCGTTGATTGATTCGTTGATTGATTCCTTGATTGATCCCTTGATTGATCCCTTGATTGATCCCTTGATTGATCCCTTGATTGATTCCAGGGTCCGTGCCATGGTCAACTCCTCTGTGGCCATGACTGACACTGAGACAACGACAGAGTCTACCCAGGATGAGGATAGCGACAGGGAGAGGGAGAGTATCCTATCCCCTAATGCAGGTTTGATAAGTGTGTCTCACAACTACTATCATACCTAGGTATTCAGTACATATGTATGTGTAAACATATAGGGAGAGAGTCTACACAGGATGAGGATAACGACAGGGAGAGTATCCTATGACCCAACGCAAACATATTGATATTCATGTGTGTAAGACATATTGTCTCTCTCTCTCTCTCTCTCTCTCTCTCCCCCTCTCTCTCTAGACCCTTATTTCCAGTGAGGTCCCCTGAGGAGACCCCCAAGACTGGCTACATCAACCAGATGGCCATGATGTACATGCAGGTATACACTACACACACACACACACATATATATATATAGGTATAGTGAGACAGATGGTGATAGGACACGGAGAGAGAGGGGAAGAGAGAGAGGGAACAGGTACAGGATGTATATGCAGGTATAGACGGGTATACCTCTCAGCTGATGTAGGTATTGATATGCATGTATACATATGTATCCTGACTGAAGGTGCCGGCGAGGGCAAGAGGAGGCGGAATTAGTAGTGTATAATAGCATACTGTAACTGTACATTCTCTCTCTCTGTATACATATGTATCCTAACTATCCCAGTCCAGTGCCGGCAAGGGCAAGAGGAGGCGGAATTAATAGTCTAGATTAGCATACGCACATTAGATATAGTACTTGTATATACATGTATACATATGTATCCTAACTGACCCAGTCCGGTGCCGGCAAGGGCAAGAGGAGACAGAGACGGTCTGTGAAGAGGGGGAGCATTGACCTGGTACGGTGTATAGTTATTGTATACAGACACTATCTTCAATACTGTGTTATTGTATTTGTTGTATATACACATATAGTAAACGGTCTGTGAAGAGGAAGCACTGATCTGGTACGTTGCCTCTAATAATCACTAATATTGAGTGTTTATGTGTGTAAGATGGGTGGATACCAACTATTAGGGCCGCATGTCCATTCTGTCTGACATGGGTATCTATATACCTATATATATATATATATATGTATATATGAGTATGCGTTTGTTAAGAATACCAGTCTTACCTTAGGGCCGCATGTCCATTCTGTCTGACAAGGGTCTCTTCTTAAAGTATATATATCACTGTATATTAGTGTATGTATGGTACTGTGTGTTATGGTTGATAGATATATATTAACTATTATGTATATATATATATATTGATATATACGTATACTAACTATCAGGGCCGCATGTCCATTCTGTCTGACAAGGGTGTCTCTCTCTCTCTCTCTCTGTATATATATATATATACATATATATTAATATATATAGAATACTCTCTCTATATATATACTTATGTATGTCTATAGTATCTTACCCTTAATGTATGTATATACATACTTACCTTAGGGCCGCATGTCCATTCTGTCTGACAAGGGCGGTGAGGCACAGAAGAGGGCAGAGAGGGAGAAGGAGAGAGAGAGACTCGCCGAACTGGCCAAACTCGCACAGAAGGGTTCGTGGTACTACACTATGTAGTGTTGCCAATTCACTCTCAACCCTGTTCATTTCTGGAATTCATTTGTATAACTATTAGAATTCTGTATTTCTTCATCACAGGGGATGAAAACCATTGTCTTTTTGCTTTGCTGCACCTCTCTCTATATGTCATTCAAATACTCAGTTGATTGCATATGTTCCTTATCCTGTTCTTACTCTTCCAGAAGGCGTCCCTTCTATTCTTTTGACTGTTCTCTTCTTTGTTCTATATAACCTTCAGAAGGTTCCCCCCAGTCACTCCTTATCCCTGAGAGAGAGGGAGAGAGAGAAGTGGAGAGCATCCAGGGCAGGAGGGGCAGGAGGCAGATGAGTATAGACCTCGGGGCAGGTATACCTATGTGTATTGATTTATACATATGTATATATATATATATCATTTGTGTTGTTTGATATGGGGGAGGAGAGAGAGAGGCAGGTCAGCGAAGACCTTGAAGCAAGTGGGGTATTCTTGTACTTTTAATTGTTGCGCGTCGTCTAATCTTGCAATGCTAGTGTATTGTGCATGTTCATCCACGTGAACACCCATAGATATAGATGTACATCCATATAGACACTCTTACCGTCAGAGAGGCGTGACCGCGTCGACGAGAAGAGAGAAAGAGAGAGACGGATGGAGAGAGAGAGAGAGGACACCGAGTCCAGTGGGACCGACATCCCCATGCTGGACCCAGACTACGACTATTAGAGACCTTTGACCTTTAGAGACCCGTTGACCTTAAGGGACTCTCTGACTGATGGAATTGAATGGGGTTACATACCTTAAGAGCGATCCCATAGTCTCAGTTTTGGGGTCTATACCAATAGATGTATTCAGTAATTCTTTCTATTTGCGCCTCGTGTAGAAATTGGGAAGACGTGATGTACTGTACTGACATAGCGACAATGAGGGTCCAACAAGACACTCCTAGGAAGACTACTACAATCGTAGATATTGATAGTATTGTCTCGGGGAGAGATTACAGAGAGTCTCTATTTGACAATCCTCACTGACTCAGTGACACTGAGACTTCCTCAGAACTCTGCTGCTCTTGACTTACCGTCTGCACAATGGGCAGAGTACTATACTATATCTTCTGCTGGAGGTAATGATAAGCCTGAATCAGGCCCTGATGCTGCCTAACTATGGACTGGAGGGATATGGTATATCCAACATCAATTGAATCGTGGTAAGCAATTACAGTGAGAATTAGAAGCGATTCTGTCACTGAAGGGCCAAGTGATGTAATTTCCAAACATGTCTCTCTCTTCAGGTCTTCAGCCCAAGTATATCTCTAATTCATACTGGATAAGTCAACTCTTGATTAGAAATCTCGGGTTACTAGTGCAAGAACAAGGTCAGTATCTAATAGATACTATCTATTCAGTGTTGGAGACCCCCTTACTCAACTGTCAGACTCAGTATCTTCCATCGAGGCACCTATGGCCTTCTCTTGACTATTGGTGCCCCCTCACTCTCACTCTTGCTCTCGTTCTCTCTCTCCCTCTCCCTTCTCCTCGCCCTCGCCCTCTCAACCCTCCTCTCACCCTCCTTTCTCCTCTCCTCCTCCCTCTCCCTCTCCCTCTCCCACTCCTCCCTTTCATCCTCCCTCTCTCTCTCCGTCTCACCTTCGCTCGTGATTATCTTCAACAGCCACTTCAAGTCATCGGTTCCCAGGAGGGCCCTGACAAGAAAGCGAGTACTGGGGGATACCGAGTGTCCGAGGTCCATCTACAGTTATAGTACATATATACACACATATATCAATACATATGTATATAGTAGCCTATAGTAAACATGGGAGACATAGAGGATGTCAAGAACAATCCTGAATCACAGTGTGATAGAGGAATTTAGAGTCTATGTTAGACAGGTATGGCTGCTAGTGAGTAACAGTACCCATAAAATGCTTCAAACATATACAACGACATAAGGTAGAGTATGTATAGTGTTTACTTAATCCTATCTCCTGTCAAATGAATACTACATAGAATATTGAGTTATATATATATATGTATATTGAATATATGTAATTGATTTTATGTATAGAATACCTTCTTTAGGTGGCGCATACCCAGGGCGGCGTTGATAAGGAGCTTAGCACCGGTGTGTTCACACATGGAAGCAGCATGGACAAGCAACTGACAATAAGAAGTGGAGAATGAGAGGAGAAACGGACGGCTTACAATGTGTCTCTAGCTTTAGCACAAAGACCACTTGGGAATACATTACCTCACAAGAACGAGCAACGTTAGCAGCCCTGTGGTCCCTAGAGTGACTGTGACACTCACACGTATCGGTGATACGGTTCCCACTGAGATCGATCTAGGGTAAGGGAGGAGAGAAGGGAGAGGGTGTGTAAAGAAGAGACTGTATATCTCCTACTAGTATATAGACGGATATAGGGTTCAGTTCACTGAATCAGTAGGATAGGTGATTAGGAGTGGAGCGTCCAATTGTAGTACAAAAAGTACAGAGTAGTACAATAGGGGTCGTCTGGGGTGGCAGAGAGAGGTCAATATTATGAGAGAGAGAGAGAAAGAGAGAGAGAGAAGAGGAGGGAAGAGTTCAATTATTATCATAATAGTAATGTTGTTACATGTACCTCACAGAGGCCATTAATACTATAATAATCACTATATATATATATATATAGTAATATATACCATCAATATGATATATATATATATATAATATGTATAATACTATATTCAAAACTATATACCTCACGCAGACCATCTATCTTGGGTAGCGTCTCGGCCAGAAGACGTGCGGCTCTGTTGTCTAAGCCGCAGTTGCAGAGCTTGAGCTACAAGTGAGGTCATGGTGTATCCTACACGGTAGGTATATATAGGTTAGCAACATATTTGACTTGGTATTGACTGTGAATGAATCAATGATTGAATCATTATGATTCCGACACCTCAGAACGATGAGATGAGACGTAATGAGAGAGTAGCCGGTAGTGTTTGTACCTCAGCAACACGAGTAATTGTCAATGAGTTATTGCATATGTACCTCAGCAACATGAGGCAGGATTGGGAGGATGCGGCAGAGCAAATGAACCTCATCCATGCTAAGGGTGACGTCACAGATTGAGAACTGAATGTAAGTTATGAGTTATGGAACTACCACGTCCCTCTAACTATATGGCAGTGCTACACTCACTCACCTCCCCGTCACAAACGTCGACACAGTCCCGTACAGCGGCTGCAATGACGGCACTTGAGATTTTTCTCAGTCCATGTGTTGACAACCCTGTAGGGTGCAAAGAGCCGAAACACTCTTGCTTTGACATGTGTAGGACACTAATACCACGCCTAGAGAGTCATTTCTTCGAAGTAGGTCTATTTACAGCTCGGTGTATAGATACGTTATAAACATTGTTTTCAATATACGGTTGGATTCTTTGCCTTCTTGGCAAAAGCTGTGGTATAGAGGGCCTCCATTCCCTCACCTGAGAAAGGCAAACACAGAATTGAAAAAGGGTCAGATCAAAAATGGTTTAAAAGGGTTAGAGAGTACTCGTTTCAAACGTCACTAAGGAGTTGACGATCCATTATCCTATTCTTCGACGTTACGAACCAGTAAAGTATAGATGAACACATACTAGTACAGATACACAGTTAACTCTATTATGGGAACAGCTCCTCCTGAGGCGGCACTCATTTGAAGTGAGTCATTTCGTTGAGCTGAACCCTTTCTGTCGAAAAGACATAGAATGTTGAACTACTAAGCACGGTCTCTCTACTTCCACTTACTCTACAATGGTACCCAAGTCAAAGAAGAAGCTGACTCGCAAACAGCGGCAGGCGCAGTGGCTGAAGAAGAAGGGGGCGCCCTGTGGTCTGTGGGTGCAATGGGGGTACTGTCCCAAGGTATAGTATATAGTATATGGTATATGGTATATAGTGTATAGTATAGTAGTACTAGGCATATCTAGTATATTATTATGTTTATTATATAGTGTGTTATACACCCATGGGGTCTGTGGCTGCAATGGGGGTACTGTCCCAAGGTATAGTATAGTATAGTACAGTATACTATACATACACTATGTGTGTCGCACTATAGCAATACATACTTTCGCCATACTCTCAACTCTCAATTTAGGGCAAGTCGTGCCCTCTCAGCCACGATATCAGACATCCCAATAAACACCCTCCACGTTGGAAGGGTATCCCAGCCGGGGAGAGAGAGAGGCTGTACCGAGAGAAACACCCACTCCCACCCCCACGTACCAAGAAGAAAGAGAGAGGTATGTTAACCAAAGCGGAGAAGGCGAAAGCACCAGAAGCAGATGGACAGAAAGAGGCAGAGAGTGAGGCAGAGAGAGAGAGAGAGAGAGCAGATCAGTGGCACACTGTACCAGTGGATAAGAGGCCAGAACACACTAGTGTGTGGGAGTAGTAGGGGGAGTGGTACATGGGAGAGAATCCATGTATTTGACTATCATGCCTTCCCCTTGCTTCTGGACTCCCCCTAAACTCCACTCTGAGTGGAGTATCAGTCTCCTTCGTTCGAAGATTCATCAGTAGTGTGTCGCCAGGCGAGTAAGAGGTCGTATTTCACTAACCAATAGATACACAGAGGGTTGGAGTTTGACAGTGTCAAATTGACACCAGTGTCCAGAGTGCCGGTTCGAGACTGGTACTCTGTTGCACCCCACTCTCTATATCACTCCTGTACATTGCTCTCCGTCCTCTGCCTCTGATCGACATTGTCACCCTTCCTGTGACTAACGCCTATCCTCCCGACTTGCACCCTTTCTCTTCCTCTCCTTCTTCTTCTGCTTGGCCACCCTCTCCCTGGGGTGGGCAAGAATATATATATATATATGAATGTATATCAATATGTATGAAATATAGTATTTATATATGTATATGTATTTCTATATAGGTATTGCAATATCTAGCCTGGCCACCCTCTCCCTGGGGTGGGCACGAATAGGCATAAGTCATAAATATTGACAAGTGATATAATAAATATGTGAGTGTATATAAATGTACATTTCATTCACCTGAGGTGTTCCAGCAGCTGCACCTTGCTCATTATATCTACATATGCATATGTATATATATGTATATGAAATCATATGTATACGTATAAAGAGTAATATATTCCATATGTGTATTCATATGTAAATGTATTGCATTCACCTGAGGTGTTCCAGCAGCTGCACCTTACTCATCTTGGCAACCCTCTCTTTCTCTCTCTCTACCCTCTTTCTCTCCTTGGCCTCTCTCTCTCTGGGCGGCCTCCTCCATCTCACGAAGTGTCTCCTGAAGACGTATAGTCTCCAACTCCATTTCTCTGGTAAACCGACTACTGTAGGACATAGCCTCTGAATCTCCCTCACTCACTGTCTCTCTCTCTACCTCTCTCTCGGACTCACTCTCGGACTCTCTCTCTGACTCTCTGCTAGAGGGATCTCTCTCTCTCTCTCCCTCTGACTCTGACTCGCTGCTAGAGTGACTGACCCTCCCTAGCGTTATAACTATATCCATACGAGAGGGTAACACTAATACTACAATAATCTATATACAACATATATATACATATACAAATATAGATATAGATATAACACTGATACAGAACATCACCATAACACCACTGTTATACTAATCTAAGTATATTTGAGAGTATTTATAGAATGCTGTCAGCACTGTTATACTAATCTAAGTATATTTGAGAGTATCTATAAAATGATGTATCACTAATACAGTATAGTGACACAGTGATATAGGGGTAATCAGGGACTCTATTTGCACATGAGTGGCCATATGTATTCCTAAAGAGCATACTATACCTAACCCCCCGGGGCCTTCAATGCCATTGTCGGTGGTACAGTCAGTCTTTCCCTACGGGTGAGAGCGACACATTGAATGAATATGTCGTATAATAATATGTATATAATATAAACACATAATGTATATACACATTATTCCAGGAGAAAGAGTGATCCGGGTCACAATCAGAGAAATAGCTCGGACTTTAGAGAAAATAGAGAGAAAATAAAGAGAAAATAAAGAGAAAATAGAGAGAAATAATCAGATGTCCCAGCCTGTGTAACTGATTTGCGACATATTCGTAATATACATTAAGTCTACTATATGTTAATATGTACATCTATATAATAGAGATATCTTGTGACATATTATTAATATACAAGAGTGGCACATGTATACATGCCTCGTGAGTCTCTCTCTCTCTCTCCGCATGTAAACCTCTTTTTTCATCAAGTCTCTTGTTGCACCTCGCACAGAGGTATGAATCACAAGGACCAAAGTACTCCATCTCCTCTCCCTCTAAGCATTCCCCATACTCCCCACACCCAATACACTGGACCTCCTCGATAGTATACTAGGGATGAGAGAGAGAGAGAGAGAGAGAGAGAGTTAGTGAATGAGTCATACTTAATATACTGGACCTGCTCGACAGTGATCTGAGGATGAGAGAGAGAGAGAGTATGGAGAGAGGGTGTCCACACTCAACAAACTGGACCTACTCTGTAGAATTGTGAGGGTGAAAGAGGGAGAGAATAGGGGGGGGGAAAGAGAGAAAATATAGTAGTGAGGATAGAGCCTTGAAAGTGTCAATTCACACACACACATACAATGCATGGAATGGAACTCGGTTACTACCAGGAGTGTCTGAGATGGTATATATATATACATATATATATATAGAGAGAGAGAGAGAGAGAGAGAGAGAGTACTACCAGGAGTGTCTGAGATGGTATATAGAGAGGGAGGGAGAGAGAGAGAAAGAGGGAAGGGGGCAACCACGTAATATAGTGGAAGAATGAACACTTTCATGGCTGAGACTACATATAGTATCTCGAGGGAGAACAAGATATTGATAGGTATATAGATAAATATATATATATATATATAGGGGGACGAAATACCAGCACACCAGTGGCTACGATATACCTGCTACCTATGATATTCTCTTTGTATACATTGTATAGTCTCTACATATATTTCTTGCAGGGTTGTGTTGGAAGGAGATCTTGCATCTATATATATATATTGAGAGAGAGAGAGAGAGAGACCGATGACCACCTACCATTTCCCTAGGGTGAAGTGTGTCCCCAACCATATGGACTTGGAGAGATGAGCGGTGTGGGTAAAGGTGAGGTCTAGAATAGAGTGTTGGAGCGAGTCGCTCCGAGCGACAGAGCTACATAGCCAAAAACTGATTCATGAACCCCTAGTTTCAACTCCTTTCCCTCAAAAGATGCTCTGCTTCTTCTTGATGGTGTGTGTTGGATATCTAACCCATGTGTGACCGTTATGACAGACAAGTGAGGCTGCCTGGGTTCCCTGACCTAGGACAGGCATCACTAACTGGTGCAAGGGTGATGGTGGTGGGGGCAGGTATGATATATACATTGTGTACATATATATACACACTTATAGTAATTTATGTATATACATGTACATATATAGTTTATTGGCACCACTGGGTGTTACAAGGGATGATGGTTGTGGGAGCAGGTATATATAGAGTTTAGAGTACGGTAAACCTGGCCTGCTCATCCTCATCTGGCCATGACTCTCTCTCTCTCTCTCCCACCTCAAACAAGCATTGATTCTGCCTCATTAGCCTATGTGTATCTCTCTCTCTCCCTTAAACACACCAAGGCTCTGCCCTCCTCCCCTCTTGTGGTATCTCTCTCTCTCTCTCTCTCTGTCTCTCTCTCCCCCCCCCCCCCCCCCCCCCCCC